>LQRL01162141.1:2134-20081 GCA_001703475.1 Hydroides elegans
TGTTATTCTCTCACAGATTCGTTTATAGAGACTAAATTTAGACAAATCTACATTGGTTGATGTATTTATTAACACAATCCTTGAGTAAAATAATCGTTTCGAAAAAATCTTTGTTCTGTTCTGAAAAAGTTGCAAGCAAGGAAGAGCTGCTACAAGAATAAACATTTACCCGAATAAACCGTTAAGTGCCCTCGTTAAATCCCTGCTACACAAAAAGGCAAAATAAAATACCGACACCCGTATTCGATTATTCCTCCCAGATGAGCAATGCGGTGTGGGTCATCTACATCCCGAACGAAGAATAGAATGCGGCTTCGATGGTGTCACTTTTGAACAGTGTCGCGACAGAAATTGCTGTTGGGATGATTCGTTCGATCCGGATCTATATCCGTTCTGCTTCTACAAGATTGACGGTGAACTCTGAAATCTTATTATACATATTTGAGTTATGAAATGCCATCACTATATGTGAAATGTATTAAAGAATGAGCAGGTGAGGTTAAACTTCATACACATGTATGTATTCTCTACGTTTTTGTAAATTTTCCCTGTATTAGTCAATATAATTTAATCAAAATTTTGTTATCATCGATTGCATAGTTGATATGTTCTTATATAAATCATATATTTTTCTTTTCCAGAATGTTGTCGAAATACTGGTGATAAGTTGAAAGCATGTTCCAATTTGCTCTGCATCAATGGAAGCCAGGTTTGCGTTATTTTATTACATATTATCTACATAGAATCGATTAAGTCGAAATCATCAATATGTCAAAAATACAATACCTTTCCAGTGTTGAAAAACGTTACAATTATGAATAATTTTATTAGATTTTCGAACAAAATAGACGTTTAGAACAAATCACAACATGTAATCCTGCTTTGCCGTGAATACATTTCTCAGTTGCTTTATTTTCATACCCAGTTTTTGGCTACCTTATTTTTAGTCATAAATGAAAAGGCGATTTGATTAATCTTTTTCCTTTTTCAAAATAATTTGTGAGCACTAAATAAATATTGCCGTTTTCCAGACATTCCTCGCTGGTTTGAATATTGCTTGGGTTTGTCACGGTTGCGACTTTGGAAATAACAATTTCAATTCGACCGTGGAAGATAAATATAAGAGTTGGATTAGACAGGTGTTTTGGAATGGTGGAAACTCGATACGTGAGTAAAATAATTGTTTACCACTATTACATAACATTAATGTGGTTTAAAAAACATTTGTTTAAACACTATAACCTCATACGCTAAATAAAAAAAATGATTTCAATTGATAATGATATGTTCTATCTTTGGTCATGTACATGTTGACGAATATATACTCTCTATACGCATATTCATATTTTCTGAGAATATATATGAATAAATATAGACTAAAAAATATACAATTATGTGACCTGACCTATTCTTTCCCGACAAGCTGATGTCTCATATTTCTGTTACAAGATCTTGTACATTTCCTAGAGTCTAGTAGTCTATATGTTGAAATTATTTGAATATTTTCACATATATTGCTTACGTTGCAGGGTTCTTTCTTCACGCTGACGGAAAGAGTACCCCTCGATTCGATGAAAATGGTTTTGTTGTGGCGGCCGATTTTTCGCCCGACGGCAAAAATCTCACAAGAGATTTGATTGAGATCCTCGATTTTGTGAGCTCCAGTGGAACCATTTTTTTATATTTACCATTTTGGGTATAAAACGAGAACTAAATCAATAAAATTCGTATTTTTAAAACATACAGTTTGGATATATACCTTTGGTCAGATAGCATTAATATTCAAATGCAACAATTACGTAAACGTAGTTTAATCATGCCATATATTTATCTATCTTAGGCCTGTGAACATGACATCTTAGTGTTTCCAACGTTGTGGAATGGTTCTCCAGAGAAAAGCAACAATTTTCTTGGTCTACTGAACAACACAAGGAAATTGCAGTCTTACATAGATAACGCCCTTTTACCTATACTGGAGGCAGTCCGGGTAGGCATAATCGATTAATAATCTTTTAACTACCTTGCAGTTTAAGAAAACTAAAACATGTCATTGAATCATTTTTGTTTAATATTTAACTGAACAATTTGAATGTAAAAGCGTTATCTTTGCACCATGTTGTATTATATACGTATATGCTTCAATCAAAACTTAATGTTTAATTCAAATTATATAGAGCTAAAAAGCACCCTCAAAATTAATTGTTATGTGCTTTCGCAGTGAGTTTAGGGATCACACTTGCAATATCATACAGGCGGCGACAGTCTAAAATATCGCTCGTGTGAACTAGGCTTAATAGCTATCGCAGAATATCAAACAAAAATTAAATGCATTTTTACGATAAAGGGACACCGCGGTCTTGGAGGCTTTGATATCATCAATGAACCGGAAGGGTCTACAGCCGTGATGAACCATACGGATGATTGTCTTAACACAACTGATTGGGCTGGACACAACAAGATCTGGGCTGCTTGGAATCGTAAGCTTCTTGCATTCCTATATATGTATTGTTGTTTATATATTAAAACAAGAATATACAGCACATTCTTCGTCACTGGTTATTCCGGCCAAAATGCACTTTATATTCATAACTGTACAAAAAAGGATATCTTATCTAATTATAACAGCCATTAATAAACCCTGAATTGACCCTCGAGAAAAAAGGTATTTTTGAACATAAACAAAATTATAAATTCAATACCCAAGCTCCACTTGTGACTCCGGACGAGATGTTCCGTTTCATCAACTGGCAAGCCGACGCTATCCATCGCCATAGTTGCGAGCTCGTTACCGTGGGAACGTGGAAAGTCGAAATGTTGACGAATGCCTATTACAGTGTGGATTATCCTAGGAATAGATACGACGAGCCGGCGAGGACGAGGAACTTCTATTCGGACTAGTAAGTTTATTAATATGACGCAATTTTAAAACAAGATTCTTCAGTAATATTGGTTGAATAAACTACTGACAGATAATACATTCGTGTATGCGATAAGAGTTGAAAATGATAGATTCCTAATTTTAATCATAGTCAATTTCATTAAAGGATATTTTGTCTCCTCAAGGTCGTGGTTAGTTTTTAATTTAAAAATCTCGCTTTTTTTAGTTTGCATTTAAATTCAACGCAAATTTAACCACTCGGCAGCGACTCGGTACTATTAATCTTTTTTTATATAAATAAACTAAGCGATCTCTATATTTGTATTTTTATTTGACAAATTAGCTGCCTTGGCTTTCCGGATTGTGCTAGGGAACAGGGCTATCTCGACTTCTACCAATCGCACACGTATGGCGAGAGCGGCCAATACACGTACGCGAGTCCAATGAGGCGCCATGCCAGTGAGTCATTGCTAAATTGGTACAAAGGAGTGTATATGAAAATGAGACGCCATCCATCAATTGGGCAACTTCAGTATCTTATATTGTTCATGTAGCATGGAAGTAATTATTGAAGAATAAAAGCAATATCATTTTTTTTTGTCCAAATATGTACTTTTAACGTTCCTATTTGTAGAAATAGGGCTAAATAGGGCTCGATAATCATACGATTAGATGGGCTTTGCTCCTGTTTTCACCATATGATTAAATAGCAAATCGCTTAACTTACGATCGAACTACAACAATGAATGGTTATATAGCCAATCTCCATATTTTAGGTATATACGAACACGTCAAGCCTCACGTGATCGGTGAATTCAGTTCAAAAACGGCCGATGGGCGATCGACAAATGAACTCTTCCAATGGGCTTTTGAAAACGGCTACAGTGGAGCTTGGTCATGGCAAGCCAATGGTAGGTAGAAAAAAGGGGAAATACAAATCACAAAATATATTTGGACTACACCTTTTTCAAAAAGTTGAAAATCACATTAAAACAACTTTACAATTATGAAAAAAAAATCTGTCTTAAATATTGAAACGTTTCAAAAAGGAGTTCACTTTTATCAAGCCAGTGCTATCAAGCCAGCGGAGCTGTTGTTCCTTTTCTTGCCAGCTTGGAGCAGAAAAAACACCTTTTTGTAAAAATCAAATTGTTTATAATAATTAAATTACCAATAATATTTTACAAGCTACAATTTATTATAATAGACAATCACAGGGTGTGTAATCCTTTCTTGATAAATAAGTTTCATATAACATTCACAGAGGAAGGCGACAGTGTCACTTCTCTCCAAGACCAACTGGACGGCATCAACTTCTTGGCGAGGGATTTGGACCGAGGAGAAGGCCGTATCAGTGCGGTCGGGGGTTTTGATTGCGACAAAGGAAGAAACGACAACGGTCGGAGCGGCGAAGGAAGTGAGGGCGGAGATGGCTGATGAATCAGTTTACATTGGAAGTGATGAAACGTCGATGAAAATGCCATGCCACAAAGACTCTTTGAATATAAATATTATTTCTTAGTACACATTTTCACAAATATATTTGTATAAAGTTGTTTTAATGAATAATCAGTTTTTGTAAATCAAACATGTAAATATAGGATTCAAACCAGTTGATAAATTTGTTTGAGACACAAATTATATTGCAATTGTCAAAAAACTAAAAATGGTAATTAAATTTTAATAAATTTGAAATGATGTAACCATATTTCTATTTGAGTAACAATATATACTTTAGATAACATAATATATAGGATTTAAACCAGTTGATTAATTTGTATGAGGCACAATTTATATTGCAATTGTCAAAAATAAAAATGTAAGGTAGATTTTTATAAAGCTGGAATGATGGGACCACGTTCCTGTTAGAGAGAACAATGTATTTTATTTAAATAATATAATATAACCGTGAAACTTGTTCACTGTATTTTTAGAATATTGCGTTGATTGTAGTGAAAGACGATTTTCTCAATGATCAATTGAATATCAATGTTATTGCTTTTTACACTACGTGAGAGGGATCCTATCAAAACATAGTAAATACATACCCTAAATGAAACATAAGAGTTCTAGCAAATAACATATTTCCTATTATTTACGTCCATGTGGAATAAATGACATCTTTTTCAGGACAATTCAAAGTCACAATGAAAATCAACCGTCGTTCAGATCAATATACAAACGAATAATCTTGAAGTTAAACACATGATCAGTTTCAAGTAATTTTAGAGGATTTTTCTACTAAAGACCAGACCACATTAGATATTTTTTCTCTTAATTGTTATCCCCTAAAAAACATGGTTTCCAATTAATTCCTTATGGAAAATCAAAATGCGGCTTTGAGACTCAGCAATGAAGGCAGCGTGTCGAATTTCCTACATCATTTATTTTCAAAATAACGAGCTCGAATAATCTTCAGCTGTGGCCAGGCCTTAAAGCGAAAGTGTTAAGTACCGTCCACACTGCACTCGCTCGCTCGCTTTTGTCAGGAGTACCCATCGGACCATTTTTTAAAAAGTGTCTCATTTACTTTATTTGGCATGAAATGAACTCTAAACTTCTTTAAATCTGATAACTTTTTTTAGTTATGGAATGATTTTATTCTTAATTTGCCAGCCAGGAATAAAGAAAATATTGTGCCAGCAACTTTGCACAGACCTGCCAGTAGAATAAAACATTCACATACTGAAACGTTACTTTTCTGTATAGAATATAAAAGCTACGTTTTGTGCTTTTTTATATCAATTTTCCTTGAACAAGTGCATCTTTGTTAATATTCTATGCCCTAATGTCATTTCTATTTCAAACCGAAGATTTTTTTAGTAACATTAGAACATATTTTATATTAGGTTTTATTCTTATAAAATGCCAGGAAAATACAAATAATGTGAAATGCTATATCTTATCTATTCTGTTCTGTGAAAATGCCAGCAAGATAGAAATTCGAAAAGAATAGATATCTTAACGAATAAATCGCTGGGTACTCCTGTTTTGTAAAAGCGAGCTAGCGAGCAAATCCATAAGTTTGCTTATTTTGATAGTGACCGTCCACACTGCGCTCGCTCGCTCGCTTTTACAAAAGCGAGCAAGCGAGTGGATTGCTCTTTGACTTTACTTACTCGCTCGCTCGCTGGGATTGAATAAGGTCGCACAGGGGGATTCATCAGTTTTTAATAGCAATATTTTATTTTTAATGTTTATGTTTTGTCAACCTGAATGAATTAAGACATCATACTTATCCATGGAACAATGATTTCGATTAAATGTTTTTAAAGGTATATACATACATATATTTTAATAAATGCAATCAATAAATTGGATAAAACATAAAATATAATAACATATCTGATTATTGTTTAATCACCTATATTTATAAATCGATTGTGGTAATTATGTGTAAAATGTT
Source organism: Hydroides elegans (assembly GCA_001703475.1). Taxonomy (NCBI): domain Eukaryota; kingdom Metazoa; phylum Annelida; class Polychaeta; order Sabellida; family Serpulidae; genus Hydroides; species Hydroides elegans. Next base: position 8,419 of record LQRL01162141.1, read on the forward strand.
GACGCAGCAATTGTCACGGATATATTGTTGCGTCATAAAACAAAACCAAAATTAAATTCAAAGAATAATCGGTTTATCTTTGATTGTGAATAAATAATGCAGATCTTATTCATTTTTGGGAATAAATTATATATTTTCTAGACTCCATTATACCATACATACCCCTATTCGTTTATATTCGTTTATGTACATGACTATTCAGGAGTCATACTATTCCTTTAATATGTAAGGAGTACCCAGCGATTTATTCGGTGAAATATATATTCTTTTCAAATTTCTATCTTGCTTGCATTTTCACAGAACAGAAAAGATAACAGGTTGCATTTCCTATTATTTGTTTTTTTTTCTTCTGTTATTTCATAATAATAAAACCCATTAAATTAAAAAATATGTGTTAATAGCATAAACAATCTTTGGCTTAAAATAAGAATGACATTAGATATAAAAAATATAACTAAGATGCACTTGTTAATTTAAGATTTATATAACAAAGCACAAAAAGGAGTTTTTTTTTATTTTTTACCGAAAAGTAACGTATCAGTATGTGAATGTTTTATTCTGCTGGCAGTTATGTGCAAAGTTGCTGGCACAATAATTTCGTTGTTCCTGGCTGGAAAATTACGAATAAAATCATTCAATAACTAAAAATAATCATCAGGTTTAAAGAAGTTCATTTCCTGCCAAATAGAGTAAAATTTGACACTTTTAAAAAATGGCACATTGGGTTCTTCTGAAATGTTCCCCCTTTTTTACATAGCAATTTGCAAATATAGGTCTTTCGAAGTTTAGTCTAAATGATTAATGCGAACTGAAACCCTTTAAAATTGTTAAAAATAATGTTTAAGGTCTGCAATACTCTCAGCGAGCGAGCGAGTGCAGTGTGGACGGTCATGTACTCGCTCGCTCGCTGGGAGAATTTTGCTCGCTCACTCGCTTTTACAAAAGCGAGCGAGCGAGTGCAGTGTGGACGGTGCTTTACTTTAACTGCATTCAGACACAATTGTTCTTAATCGCTACTTAAAGGAATTCAAGACACAAAATACTACCACTCAACCGACCTGTCTCCAATAGCCGTGATGGCATAGACATACAGCTTTCAATAGTAGACGCAATTGCATAACGAGAATAAAAATAAAATAATGAAAATTGGTTTAATGTCTTGCACGAAATAAAAGTGATGACTATATACACAAGGTCCAACTTAGTTGCTTCGTTTATACCGTATTAAGGGTTTATTTCATATCGAAATAACAACTATATAAACATGTATGTCTGTATTAAAATGTTAATAATACAAACTAAGATTATATTTGCATATAATCAACAACAATCGTGGTAAAGCAATAAGACTATAGTTACGTCGTAGTATTTAATCGTAGAATATCGTTATCAAGAAAGCATTGCATTAAGATAGCTTTTGTAGTCTATTGGGGGTAATGTTACATCAGCGCTATCTTTCAATTATTATTGACTATATAGTTTCAAGTACATATCTAAGGTTATATGTCATAAGTTATCACCCACAGTTATAGGGGCCGAAAATAGTTAGAACTTATAAAATAAGTCGGTCTCAATTATCCAGAATGCATCGTCGATTTTCATTCAGAGTATTTCTTATGGATGTCTGATCTGATTGATTTAATCACTGCAGTAATTTTATACCCACAAAATATTGTGGTCACATTGTTAGTGAAATATACGTTACTTGGCATGTCGGTTGTGAAAGAATGTCTGACAGAACGAAACCGGCCAAAACTTTTCAAATTTGGCATAGTTTATAAGTATAATAAGTTCGAAGCTGTATTTTATGATGTTTCAAGATATAATGAGGCTTTACACTGTTTATTCAGATTATTCATTATTCATTATTATTATACGTTACTTGGCATGTCGGTTATGACACAATGTCTGACAGAACGAAACCGGCCAAAACTTTTCAAATTTGGCATAGTTTATAAGTATAATAACTGTATTTTATGATGTTTCAAGATATAATGAGGCTTTACACTGTTTATTCAGATTATTCAGTTTGGCTTGAGTTTCACGGCATTGATGAGAAGTGCCATCGATCACAAGTAATTGTTAAAAATAGTTATAACCAAAGAAATGTCAAACCATTTTTTTCCAGATTATTTCAAAATGGTTCTTATAATTGTGTTTTTAATAAAATAATTTTGATTTGATTTGTTTGCCGCTTATTTGAAAGCATATTTTAACTTTAAAATCTAATTTATTTTATAATGCGGATGTAAAACTATATCAAAAATTTAATTCCCAATATATATCCCTAATGTTTTATGAATTGATATAAAGCTCTATATGATATATTAGTTGAAAATATACGAATAAGCAATGACATAGTGTATGTCAGTGTATACGATCTCCCAGCCTGCACTATAAGAATCGGAACGCCTTTAGAATTGCCCGCACACTTACGCGCAAGAATATTGAAAGTTTTAGGACTATTTTTACAATATTTTTAAAGAATTAAAATGGGATGGTTGACAGGTAGGTGAGAACTATGAAGCAACATGGCTTATACTAATTGTGTTCGGGGTGTCTCGACAGTTTGACAGGTCGACAGGTAGATTGGTCGACAGTTAGTCAGTTTGGAACTAAGATGGTTATTGATATGCCCAATTAAAGTGTTTAAAGATATAATATATTCACGAAGAATATAGTAATTAGATTAGAAATGAGTCGACACGTCGACATATAGACAGGTCGACAAGTAGCTAAGTGAAGTTTGTTGATACACACCATAACGATGTTTAAGGATATAATATATTCACGAGTATCATACCATCTAGCGATATACGGGTCGACAGGTAGAAAGATAACCATCATCACGTATGTTATTTTAAAACCTATGCCTTCATTAATAATAAAGGACACTTTCAATGTGGTGTAACGTGTCTACCTGTCGACCTGTCCATCAAACATGAAACTATGAGAGGGCCGCATCACTTTCTTTTTTTGTGAACTATTTTTACTGTGTGGGGAATTCTAAATCTTAGCCAAAGAATCAATCAAGCAACATGGTTTTGAGAAGAAATAATGGATTGGGATATAAATTATGTTTTTTTATTGCAAAACATTAATTACTACAGATGATTATGAGCTTTTCCTGCTTTTACTTTATTTCTATGTTAAGAAAACGAAACATTAAGTCGATAAAATTATCAACGAAATAGAATATGGTTAAAATTGGCATATTGCTATGTGATTTGAATATAATGTTAACGTCATATATGCAGAACGATTGACGCCCGTTTCATCAGAAATTAGAAATTGTCTGTTTATTCCGATATGTGCTCAGATTTTGCACAATAGTATACGAAAGAGAAATGTAGAGCCTCAAACAAGTGATTAGTTGAACAAAATGTATCAATACAGTTTTGGTTTCGTGATATTTTTTCGCCCTTTTATGCCAACCATTAATGTAGACAAATTTTGTTATTAGCTCATTGTCGTTTATATTGCTGTCGGGTGGTTTAAAGTATTCAATAATACCTAGGGTTTATTCTTGAACATGATTTATATGGTTACTCTACATGTATCGCAATAGCAAAGAAAATAAATCCAGGTCTTAAGTTTATGTACAGGAATCGATCTACCTAGGTTTTAAGAATAAAATGCGTGTATGTACTGCCTTTCTTCAACCTTATTTCGACTATGCCTGTATTTTATGGTACTTTGGTGCACCAAAGGTTCTTAAGAACAAATTTCAAATTTGTCAAAACAAAATGAACAGGTTTATTTACGGTTTTGATTGTAGAACTCATCTTGATGTACTTCATTTCGCTCAACTTAATACATTAACTGTCGCAGCTCGTGTTAACTTTTTAGCCCTTAATATGATGCACAAGATTTACAATAACACTGCTCCTAGTTATATGTGTACCGCGTCCTTGGTACAAAATACACACGGGCATAACATGCACAATAGCATGCATGTTTTTGGTCAACCACGCAAAATCCCTAGGTAGCCAAACGTTTATATGCCTTTAAAGTAAAATGCAAAAACTTGTTATTCAGCGAAATGCTGTATATTAAAACTAAGGATTTTATTTTCTACTAGACAAGGTATAGAACAGTCAATTTATTGTGATAATTTTACTAACTAGTCATCAATTATTAGTCAGTTTATCTACATTTATTATATATGTGTTTCTTTTGTGTACCGTTATAAGCTTGTGTTAGGGTTTTCTATTAAGGACCGCCATGGAAATAAGTAATTTTAATACAGACTTTCTTGTGCAATCTTTTTTGGGATCACGCCATATGCAAGTGTTATTACTTATACTTCTAGTATTATTGTTCATATCATATCATCGTTTTCTATACATATTATGCGTTTATTGCAGTGTTTAATATTTACTAAACTTAATTGTACTTACTCTCGGTTTTATTGTATTATTGTACTATTTTTATGGCTAATCACAAATAAAATCTATCAATCAATCACTTTTAGTGAAACAAATTATTTTGCTTAACTCTCTAATAAGTATCTGTTGTCGTATTTTACAATTGAAGTGAAACTTGTACATATTATGGAAAAAATATTGGTCGTGTTTCTTTATTGTCAACCAAGTAAGCCAAGTCAGCCAAGTAAGCCAAAACGTCAGCCAGGAAAAAAGTGATTAAAGAAACAGATCCCGGCTGAACTGGCTTAATTTTTAGGTCAAGGTCAGGCCGAATATAATTCGAAGCATTTTGAACAAAATTCGACGCAAACAATTATAAAATTGGTTGAACTGTTTATTTGGATATATATTGCAATCAAAAAGTCACATTTAAACTTTAAAACATAATTTTAACAAAAAATAAACAAAACGTAAAATCAAAACATTGCGTCACGTGACAAATTTCAGCCAGATAAGCCAGCTTAAGCTGGCTGACGTTTTGGCTGACTTGGCTGACTTGGCTTATCTGGCTGACAATAAAGAAACACGTTTTTGGCTTACTTGGCTTACTTGGCTGACTTGGCTTACTTGGCTGACAATAAAGAAACACGACCATTAACATGCATATTTTATTGTATTTTACTAAGCATAATTATACGAAACACTTTGGGTTTGTTTAAACTCTCTTTATATTCATCGCACCATTTATAAGCAAAAGTAGTCAATAACTAGTAGGTTTTGAAAAACTACATTCGACCGTCGAATCTCAATCAAAATGGCATCGGCCACCGATGAGGAATGGCTTTATGGAGGTATTTGTCAAGTCTCTGGCTTATCAAATATGTGCTTTCTTTTTGAACTTATTTACATGATGGCCTTTCCTTATCATACCGACGCTCATAGTTGGACAGATCGGTTTTAGTATTATGAGTATAAACTTATATTATCGCCCATGTTTTTTTTCTTTTCACCGGTTGTCTTGTCACACAGAAACCCGTTGTAAATCAACTGGAATGATCTTTTTAAATGTTTTCGTTGTAAATAGTGATGCATTTTTTATCATTGACGGTTTGGAGTTATGCACTTTTTGGAATCCTTCTGGCCATACGTGATATTTTTCTCGATATCTCGAAAACGGATATATTATAAGGCCCCAAACTTTAGGGTTGGGGTCTTATAAGATATACCGATACAGATATACCCCAAATTCACCATTTGGGGTGTCCTTCCGTCTCTCTGTCCGTCTGTCATCGCTTTCTTGAACGGGCTAGAACTTTTGAATGGAGAGTCATAGAAACTTGGTTATATGAGAGGTCTCGGTGTGTAGATGTGCATTTTGTCAGTTTTGGCCAAATTCGGTCACCGAAAGTTGTGCAAAGCTGAGCTAAAGTTGCTCCCATCTTTAAGAAGGGGTATAAACACAAAACCGAAAACTACAGACCAATATCGCTAACTGCCATTCTGTGCAAACTCCAAGAGCACATAATTTCCAGTCGAATCATGCAGCATCTAGATAAAAACAACATTCTCACCGACTACCAACACGGGTTTCGTAAAAGCATATCACGCGAATAACAACTAATATCAACCGCTCACAATCTCGCCAAAGAGCTTGACGATTAAGGACAAACTGATATGATCCTCCTAGACTTTTCGAAAGCATTCGATAAAGTTCCACATGAAAGACTCAAACATAAACTATCCCATTACGGTATTAGAGGTAATACACTTTCGTGGATAGCAGACTTCCTTCCGGTCATCATTGACGGCGGCAAGTCTCTAAGTCCTCCCGTTGAGTCGAGCGTCCCTCAAGGTAGTGTTCTTGGCCCACTCCTATTCCTCCGGTTCATCAACAATCTTCCAGCATACGTATCAAGAAGCTGCCATACACGCCTATTTGCTGACGACTGTGTGCTTTATCGCTCAATATTATCCGTTACTGACGCAATCAACCTTCAAGCGGACCTAAATGGCTTACTCAAATGGGAAGCCGATTGGCTCATGCAATTTCACCCCTTCAAATGCCAAGTCCTCCGCGTCACCAACAAGCGAAAACCAATAAAACACTGCTACACAATGCGCTCACACACTCTCGAAGAAGTCGATACTGCACAATATCTTGGCCTTACCTTCCACAAAAACCTGTCCTGGAATACTCACATAGACACGGTTGTGAAGAAAGCTAACAGCACTAGAGCCTTTCTACACAGGAACCTCCACGGCTGCCCCCGTGACACCAAGGCCATGACATACAAATCACTAGTGCGTCCCCTTGTTGAATACAGCAGCGTCGTATGGGACCCTCACACACAAACGAACATCTCAAAAGTTGAGATGGTTCAACGCCGTGCAGCCCGTTTAGTCACGAATGATTTCCACCAAACAAGCAGCGTGAGTCAAATGATCAACGATCTCCAGTGGCAAACCTTGCCTGAGCGAAGAGCACAGGCCAAATGCACAATACTTTACCGAATTGTCAAACCCCAGGTGGCCATCCCCACCAGCTTCTCTTGCAAACTCTCCACGTACGTGGACATATGGCAGGATATCTTGTTCCATTCGCCAGAACAACGGCCTATCAGCATTCCTTCTTCCCCAAAAGCATACGTCTGTGGAACTCTCTTCCCCAGAAAGCTGTAGACGAACCACGTCTAGATACATTTAACGTGTGAGTCGCAAAGTCTCACCTCCGCGAGTAGATCGCCTTCTGATTTTAGTGAACAATATAAATAGTGCACCCACACATGCACAAACTGTATATAAACACGAATGTTACTCTGCACTGAGCATCACAGAAGTGCGTGATACACCAATGGTGGACTGCACTATCAGGGTGACCACCAATCAGGGAAATCAGGGAATTTTTTTAGCACAAATAAAATCAGGGAAAAATCTAATTGATAATGGCGCATTAGTGTCCTAAATCATTAGAATATATATTTTTTTATTTTAGATGGTGATGCGAAACCGGAAAAGGCAGATGCTGCCAAAGAAGATGCGAAAGCGAGGTTTGAATTACTAGTTTTAATATTAATGAATTCCAAAATTTACTTTTGAATTAACGCCAAGGAAAATTCAACATTCGGTCAACACAAAGTTTAATTCTAGTTTAACTCGGCTCTGTAAAAAACTTGTTGTCTTTGGATCTAGATTCAAATTTATCTATGCCTAACCGTGTTAAGGGTGCAGTCTAGCCATGCTGGTGTGTTTATCGACGTGAATGACCCATCTATCCCTATACCCAACCAGGGTTCATCCTTCCCATGCGCACACGCGTTCATCTTACACACGCGCGCACGCGTTCATATTACCAATGCGCGTAAAATTTCAAATCGCGCGTTCAAAAATCCCCGTGCGCGCACCGCGCGTGCTCAAACTCTTTCAACATTTTTATCATGCAATTTTGTTATTTTTCCTTAGCTAGTGTAATGTCACGTATAAAAGAAGATCATTCAACTAGCTTCTTGTGAAATCCTGAAACAATCTTCGTGTACTCGATTTCCTTAAAAACGTTATCCATACCAAGATATATTTTGATCTTCAATAAAATATGTATTTGTTCTACAGTTCTGAAACGAACGGCGTCGGAACCCCACAGACTGCAGATGCTATGGAAGAAGAAAGTATAAGTAAAACAGCGACGGTAAGAAACGACTCATAAGTTTGAATAAGGTATCAGATAATAAAACATCAGTGTTTATTTAACTAAGATGAAAATCAATTCTAAGAATATGTATTAACCTACTCTAATGAAAACATACCATATGATATGCAGCCAAAGCAGCACCAATTATACACAATTAGTATGTGTCATAAATCCCATCATTATTATTATGCTAAATGTGTTTCCCCCTTTTAGCCCACTAAAGCCGACGAAACCCCCATGGAAACCACGACAACAACGGAAACGACATCAACGCCCACAGCTGGCTTAACACCGGAAAAAACCGGAGCCGAAGGCCCAGCGTCAGTGGTTGCAACCCCGGAAAAGACCGAACAAACTCCGGAGAAGCCCGAACAAACTCCGGAAAAGTCCGAAGCGACGCCGAACCAAACCGAGGCTGCCGAGGAGGACGAGGATGATGACGATGATGATGATTCGGATGATGATGTACAGATTACGATTGGCGATATTAAGACGCAGTCGTCGACTACTTACGAGTAAGGGTTACTTTGTTGGATACAGATAAATATTACGGTTTACCATAATCCGTACATAAACCCACTATTAAATTCCCGAATATAATACTTTAAGTTGTTTTTTTGTAGAAACGTATTAATATAAAGGCAATTTTGTCAACGAAAACAGCCACTCCCGATTGCGCGCTCTCACGAATGTAGAGATCTGTCATTGCAGATATTTGAAAGATTAAGTAAGTTCCCTGTGTATTTATTCCAATCGTATTTTTTTCGCAGCAAATTCAAAACTGGTTACCAGCGTCCAGCGGGCGCACCTGCTCCCGTTGCCAAGCAACCAGCGAAGGGCGTCGAAGTGGACGCGGTGGGAACCATCAACGGGGTTCCGGTCTTCGAGTTCGACATCGCGAGTCTCGAGGAGAAACCGTGGCGAAAACCAGGTAAGGGCTTCGGTCGAGGGAGTTGGAAATCATAGGCTCAGAAAAGATCGTTGGCAGGAAAGGTTGTGTTTGAGTAAAATCGTGGCGAAAACCAGGTTACGGTTTGGAAGTATGAAGGGTTTAGGTACCAGGAGAGGAGGGGTTAAGAACAACCGTTACGAAAAAAAAAACAGGTTGTTGTTGGTAGTTGGGTTCGTGGTTATAAGATGGCAGTGTTTATGAAAATTTATTAACAAAAGTTAACCCAAAAAAAAAACGTTAGTGTCGTGCCATATCGTTGGTTTAAGAAATTAACAGAATCATGAATGGTATCATATAACTGATTAAATACAGCTAAAGAATACATTTAAATTTGTCTTCTTCTTTATTCATCTTTACAGGCATTGTTTGTTCTGATCTCCATATGGATCATATCTATACATACTCGTGAATACATTTCATATTTCATCGTTATACATGATATTAATACAGCTGTATACTAATGTGCCATCCAAAAATTGAGCTTTCTATACAAGAGTTAAACACACAAACCGCATCATGCATTTCAACGCAACATTGCAAGACCCGAAATCAAATAAAAAGAAAATACCGCTATAAAAGTTTCAAACTTGCATCATTTTCTGTCATTAATTGTTAGTTCATTAATATGCCAAATATAGGGCCTACTGTAAGAAGCTATACACTAATTTATGCTTTGTGGGCCTTATTTCTCCAATATCATTATTGAGAAACATGATTTCCCTTAAAGCAGGATAGGGTCTTGATTCTGTACTTATGATAACATATGTTAGCTTAAAAGAGTACACATACATGTATACATGAGCAACTATTACGTTAACTATACATCCTCTGAGAGGCATAAATGCAATTTAACACAAAATTGAAATATTTTGTCTTGTCTTCCAGCTCTTGGTTTCTAGAGCTTATTTTACATAAAAATCAAACATCCTTTCCATAGCGTCCCTTATTCTACCCTACGCCTTCCAATTCCCTTACCTATGATTTTTCATACCCTACAAGTTAACTGTTCGCAACTGTCTGCAATTTAATTTGGCATCAATGAGTTTCTTGGAGCTAAACCATTCAAGATTTAATTTCGTTCCTTTGCAATTGATTGTATTTGTTGTTATTATTTGATGACTCCACATAGATATTTGGCACTTCACTTCCTTTCACAGCAATATTTACATTTTGACACGGTGCCAATAAATAGTTATTATTAAACGCTTTTCCTCTCTTGCGCTTTTGTCGACGATTAATATGACGAATCAATTTGGTCAGTAAAACGCCGAGTAATACTCCCAGGCATAGGCAGCCAATCGATAACGCTATCGTTATCTGTATGGAGACTGTGTTGGCGTTGTGAAGACTGAGTGCTGATTGGTTCATAAAGGTGTCTTCTGATTGGTTCATCTTTTGATGCTTGGAATTTGATTTTGGCAAGATGTTATTTGGAGATTTGGTAGAAGACAGGCCTCTGTTTGAGCTCGAGCAGATCATGGTGAAAGGTCCTGGATGTGCTCCTACAACAAAATAATGGTTCAAATCAATGTTTCAAAAATATAAATTTACATTTTCCAATAACTCTTTACGAAATGATTCTCTTTGTCCATTTTGAGAATTTTTATTTTGTTGAACTTAATGGGATATACCAGCAACCAAGTAGAAACCTATTATATATGTCATTTTGGTGAGAAAACCTCGTTAAAAAGTTCTCATGATTCAGTTTTGGAACTTTCGTTCTTTCCATAAATATGTCTTATGATAAGGTTTCTTTTTTTCTACGACCTAGTTTTGAAACTGGAGCAAATACTTTTTTTTTCCAATGTCACTCAGACGGTTTCCTATATACATCCTCCTTTATTATCTCATTAAAAGGCGAGAAAAATGTGACCCAGATACTCCATAGCACGTGCCGACTAAGCATTGCTTCTATGACCTCTGATTCACAGAGCTGTTTAAAAAGTCAAATGCTTGAAAGTTCCAAACTTCAACAGGGATTTATCTACCTGTGCGACTGTGGAAAATGTCGCACAATTTTACCAAATGTCGCACAACTTTCGGCCCAAATGCGCCCGTCCTGTCGCACAGTTTTTGACGTAATGCGCCCGTTGTGTCATATATTATTTTAAAATGTGCCCATTTTTTACCGTATTTGAGCATCTTTTGATTCAGTAGTCGGTCATAGTTTCCATGGTTGAATTGTAATTGATTTATTGACCTTTTGTTCTGTTTATATTTTGAGTATGCATTAATTACAATTGATTTGGCATCACTTTGTACGGACCTTTGTAACCTACAAACCTCAATACACAACGAAATACATTTTGAAGTAGCCTTGAAAGTGAACACAGGCTAAAGAAAGGGGAATATTTGAGTTAAAATATGAGAAGTAAAATCAAAATCAGGTCCGTGCCTGGATGGTATGACGATGGACAATGTTATTAATGAATCACAAAAAAGACTCTATTTAGATATATTAGAGATATCCAGGTAGATAGGTTTTGTTGGTTCATTTGTGATCATTGTATAATTTATTCATATAGAACTTAATCGATTTTTGTTTTTAAGCACGTATAGATGAGTGACCAATAAGATTGAACGAATTGAAATGGAAATGTTGATTCAAATATATTGTGTTTTATTGTTTTTTTTTCTTTAAGTTAAAAAAAAAAAAAAA
>LQRL01162187.1:36989-56045 GCA_001703475.1 Hydroides elegans
AATCTAATATTTTATTACTGGTACAATATAAAAGATACCCCAGTTTAATAATCGGTTAAAGCTGTTTTACATTGAAAAGGACTCGGATGATCACTTGAAGTATTGAAGAATAAGAATAAGAATAAGAATAAGAGAAACAAAATTATTTCAAAACTTTGATGTAAAAGAAATTTGATGTGATAGAAAGGAAAGCAATGCAGCCTTATTCGGACTTAAAGGGTTCTATTTTCTCTTCGCCTCAGCCATTACATATTTCGGTTAGGGCTCTCGGAGTATTATTCCTATTGAAAATTACTTTATTTTTATTTATTTTTGTAAAGCACTCGTGACATGTTCGTGATAGTATTTTCATTCTCCTCAATCGCAGACTCAAAATGTGTTTTTGAGTCGACAATATCCTGATTTCTGCTCTCATTTCCTTCACGATATGGAATCATAAGTGATTTGATATGCAACCACTGATTTCATTATTCAAATGGTGCGCGACAAAAAAGGACGATAGATTAGTGTTTTTGTTTTGCCTGAAGTAATAATATCAATATGTATTTTTGGTTTTGTTGCTATGAAAATGATCTTAGCAAGAACAAAAAATTGGATGTTCTCCCGCTGTATTTTGCAGTGCTTTTACATGCAATTCACTTCATTAAGGTTAATAGTCTTGTTGCTAGGAAAATGATATTTTATCGTAAGTTATGTTACTATATAATTGTAGTGGATTAAGACATCGAAACTCATATGTACAGTAAACGCGCTTTATAGCTTTGCATCGTGCGGGCGTGCGGGCGTGCGCACGATAGGATTTTAGCGTGGACAAATTCCGATTTAAGCGTGGAGTGTTTTAAGCGTGCGGGCGTGCGGGCGTGCGGGCGTGCAGGTGTGCGGGCGTGCGAGCATGCGGACGTGGATAAGTAAACATGAAAATGTAGAATGTGTTTATTATATTTGATAATGATTGTATAACACACATATATAAAGAATGACTTCTTAATAATTAAACAATAATTTTCTAAACACCTAGTTATTCGACCTGCCCTATGGACCGTATCATAAAGACTGCTTTCAACAATGTATTTCTTAAGTTTAAAAACATTTTAATATGAGTTGTCATTTATAAATGTTCATTTTTAATTCTTTAAGTAGATTAAATTTATGTTAGATAAACCGAATTGTTTTCTTTTACCGTGTTATTCAATATTGGGGCTGCTGACATTGTTATGAGAATATAACGCATATCATTTACTTAAAATGAATAATTCATTTATAAGAGTAAAGGTTCCATGATACAATTTAGTGAAAATATTGAAACACTTTTCATTTATAACTTATACTCATAATTAGGGGTTATTTAATGATATATTTAATTTTTATATGGGAATTTAAAAAGGTAATAAAGGTTATGGTATGATAACTGCTCAAGTGATAATCGAGCCATATAGCAGAATGATGAATGGTTAGGCCTTGCCTCCTTTATATACACACACAAATAAGCGTGCGGGCGTGCGGGCGTGCGAGCGTGGACAAAAATGAATTTAAGCGTGGAGTAATGAGCGTGAGGGCGTGGAGTGTTAAGCGTGCGGGCGTGGAGTGGCAAAGTTATAAAGCGCGTTTACTGTATATGATGATTAAAAAAGATTATGTCAATTGCAAGAAAATAGTTATAGATGGTTATTGCGATGAGAGGATGGTCCATCTTGGTCAGTTTTCTCTCCACCATAGACATACGCCCATTAGACCTGTCGATCCGATTATTGTAACAAGGTGCTGAACAATCATGATTTGTTTGTAAGCAGAATTAATGTAACATTATGAGGAAAGATGCGTCTAACATGACAAGGTCCTCAGTTCATTCATAGAGACTGTGTTAACGGTGAGTGATGGAAAGCAAATGAAGTCCCAATCAAATGGAAAAGGAAACTACTAGACACAAAGGATAGACGCATTATTTAATCCGCTTGTTCCGGCGCTTATGTAATAGTTGGAAAAGGGTTTTATAAAATAAGAAATGGTTATTAAGGCTCAAATCTTAAAACATGCGTTGCCTTTAATCTTTGATTAAAACCCACTTTTCTATGCTATCCAATTGCAATAGAACCCCGCTTTGTCATGACCGAATAAGCAATTATTATAATTCGATTCCGGATCGCATTGTCAAATCATTCTTTTGCACAGACCTAAGATAAGCTCGCATCTAAACAAAGATCACCACCAAAACAATGCATCTAGTCGACCAGCTTGCTCCTCGTGTATTTGCGAGATAGTATACACAGTGACCACATCGGCTCGTTAGCATCTGCATTAATATCAGTGTTTTCGATAATGAAGCCTAACCCACTCATCAAGACATCCTTCGACGTCGATCAGACGTTCTAATTGGGACATATGCAAATGTTTTCCAGACGCGGATGTAGAAAAGACATTACAACGACTTCTCGTTGAATTTTGGGCGGAGAGAAAGACATACTAATAGACATACATCCGACATCAAGACGTAAAATTGCGTCCGGATTTCTATCATAGCGACTTAAATTGGAGCTTAATTTCTACGCGATGTCTGAAAACGACGTCATTTGGACTATTCTTGCCGAGTGGGTCCTAACTACATATTATAGGTCATGCTAATGAACAGGGAGTGGGCTCTTTTCGCTAATGCAGCAGAATATACCAACGCATATCCCTCGGCAAGACATTGCGTGAGATTGAAGAGCATTGACAACTCACCTAGCGACAATAATTGTGATTTTAATATTTATGGAAACGTTTACTTCACAAACGTGAGTGATTTCATGAGATTGTGAAAATGGTTTTAAATTTCTAAATACGTTCGTGGTTCACTTGGATGATCTTTAAACTTCCATCCTGTGATAAATCATATTTTAAAACACATCTTCCTTTATCAGGTCGCGTACGTCCCTATTTATAGGGGCGCCCCTATTTATAGGGACGCATCCCTATATATAGGGGCGCGTCCCTATATATAGGGACGGTTGACCTCAAAATAAAATGCGAATATTTTTGCTAAGATTTTTACTTTATTAACTCAAATTACAAATCTGTCAATGGGATTTTTTAAAAAGAATACATATTTGAATAAATGCTATGGACATTTTGCGAATTTTCATAAATGCTGATTTTTTTTTTAACTTTGCGTGATTTACAATAGGGTTTGTACGCACTATCGGCTTTCCCTCGATGACTTTTGTTTTCATTCGGCACATAGTAAGAACATAAATGTGAGCTGTACTTAGTCGTATTAATTTTTTGAATTTGCTCAAAAATTCAAAATTTGACGAAGTTTTGAATAATATGGATTTGGGGACTTAGGCACATAGAGAAAGAATACTCGTATATCGTGATGTTTTGGGGACTTCGCATATGTTAGGGAAAACGTTGTTGGAAAAACGCTGTGAGAAAGACGTTGTGAGAGAGACGCTGTGAGAAAGACTTTGTAAAATGACGTTGTGAGAAAGGCGTTGGGAGATAGTCGTTCCTCCGATGAATTGCGTCTGATTGAATTTCCTATGTTTTCAAATGTTCAACTGTTGTTAAGGTAGCGGAGGACTGATCCACTTGTTAAATTTCCAATATAATAAATTTTGACCGGTTGTTGAGGTTGCTGAGACCTTGTCTGCTAGTTTTCATTGAAAAAAAAACTACAAATTTTAATAACACATGCTTCGAATGGACATCAAGAAAGATTCTATTCAACATTTCGGCGCTCACATTTGTATTTAACTTTATCATAATTATACTTTATCCTAACTCTCACAGTTGGTTATGTATCGATATTTATATATAATTTATTATCTTAATGAAAAATCCACACATTATGGCTATGGAATGACCGGTCAGCTAAATATGCCTATATTTTTCGAGATTTCGAGTTTTGAATTAATGTTAAAGTAAAGCCCTGACCTCATACAAAGCCCTCTAAGTATACACTGTTTAAATAACTTTTCCACAAGTAAACCGTTTATCGCTCACGTAAGTTTAAATACCCATTCATATAACTTGATGATTTTAATGCTTATAGGTGTAGCTAAATAAAGCCTTCTGCAGAAAAAATGCAGAATAGAAATTTTATGAAATTTTCTCAACAGATTTTATGATGCATTAGCTTGATTTTCCATTCTAATTTTTTTCGCGAAATCATTGGTTCAAAAATTATCAATCAAAATCATAAATTATTTGGCTTAAAAACGTATTTTATGGACAATTTTCAATATAAAAGCCAACATATCTTTATACGTTATGCTCCAAATATTATGATTTTTTTCTATGTGTTAAGCACTGGAATATGCGCTTATTAATAATGGAAATTAAATACCTAATATATATGTTTATCTGGGTTTTATATATCTTTGAAATATATATATCACTTAAATATACAAAACCACCCAAGCGCCCCTATAAATAGGGACGACCGTCCCTATATATAGGGGCGCCCCTATAAATAGGGGCGTCCCTATTTATAGGGACGTCTCTCACCTGTTTATATAATGTCGACGACCATATGCAATGTAGTGTTATAGTTTTTGTCGTCGGGTTTGCTACGTTTTACGATGCAAGGGAAACGGGGTACATGTTGCCACTTTCGCGGGAAGGGCAATGACCTACATGTATATGAGAGTTTAGAAAAACAAATAGAATTCATATTTTAAAAAAGAACATTCTTTTGGAAAATCTACAAGAAATCTCCTACATATTTTACGAATAATATAATTTCACATTAATATTACTTGCATGTTCAACATTTCTTAAGTGATCTACTCAAGCCTTCCTTAGAACATAAAACTATTTTCAGATAGTTAATTTACAATCTTCAAAATAGTTCTTTTATAACCTGCTACATAACATCCGCTAAAAGATTGCGCGTTTTCATTTTTGTCTCGTAAACGGATTTGTTAAGCTTTCCTCGCTCATTTCACGGTTTTAACTGCAAAAACACCAAAATAAGAAAAATATATTTGTTTTGTTCTGATTCTGCGACAGATTTGTTCAACGATCGCTAAGCCAAATAGATTCTAGCTTAATTCATTTGCCGTGAAAAGGCGCATAGGATGTGAAAAGGCAAATCCGAAAAGCGTGTTTAAGGGCGCTCGTTTATCACTTGAAGAATCCTTAAAAGAGTCGTTGGATATTATTTAGTGTATTTGAATTATGTAATGATTAAAGGGGTTCCATGAGTAAAGATGATCATTTACGATAGCATTTCGAAGCTTTATAATATTCTTAATTCTTTTGTTGTTAAAGAAAGAAATAAAGACACGGATCCCAGAAGGGCATCGCAGCCTGCCCCCGTCCCTCCGTTGGCCCCTTATATATTCTTTATTTGTGCCTGACCCCGAGGACTTGAAACAGCAAGTTCACGCAATATTTATGCCTTGCAGTATCGATTAAGAATCGATTACTGATGCTTACTAAAGCAGTAATTTGGTTAAGTAAACTGCCGAATCTACCAATCTTAAATTAAACATTTAAAGAATGGTGTATTTTGTAAAACTTACTTATTTCATCAGCATTCCGCACATTTGTATTGAAGGACTTTATTGAGTTAACACGTTTGTGCAAGGATACGTTTAATTATAAACCTCTAATCTAATTCATCTTCTTAAATTGAATCTTCTCTAAATAGATATAATTTTGTCAGAAACTGCTTAGCAAAATGCAATTATCATATTATCAGTACCTTGAATCTAGTTTCATACGGAATCTTGATTAGTTTTTTTAATGTGCCTGTATTTGATGTTAATATACTTATGGGTCACATGAACCTTTTGCCGTTGTAGGATTTTATATGTGTGATAATTAAAATTATGTTTCGCTCTTTTAGTGTAAAATTATTCTGAAAGGGTGTCAAAATATATTTTTGTTATCTGTGCGTCTGGATCATGAGCATCATGTAAATTAATCTATTATTGCTCGAGTTCGAACGTTTCACTTTTCTCCATCATATAAATTAGAAAACATACATGTATATCAAGCATTATCAAGGTATCAACATTTTGTTATTTATAACAAATACTAAACTTATTATCAACTTTGATCAGGCATATATTACAAATTCAGAATAAAGATATTATTAAGATATTACACTTTTAGCTAACTAACATAAGACGTTGAGAAAAAGAATATATAACTAAGTATAACTTTTTATTAGAGCCATACAACTAAACATTCCGTAATAAAGGAACTCTTTTGGTGCAACAATGTCAAGATTCAGCCTGATAAAGATTAAGATTCGCATCTTCTATCATCTTTTTCGCTCTCTAAAAACAACGAAATTGATAAAGAGCTGAGCCATGCTATCTGATTTATTGTTTTGTCGACTGATAGATGAGTTTTCCTGGCACCCAAACTAGATATAAACTCTGTTTGTGCAACTTTGGTTTTTAGTGCTCAGCAAAATGTTTTTGTTTCGCAATGCTGCAAAAAGAAACGAAGTTGACACCAATTTGTTATCAATGACACGTTTGGAAAATATTATTTTTGTCCATTTTATGTCGTTACAAATGATAACGTCTCAACATACTTAACACACACCTTTTCAGTAAAGGATCAACAAATAACATAAGAAACCCTTAACATAAAGCTACGTGTATGTGTGCGAATCACATTCACGTCCTTTTGACGTCATTTATAAATGTCCTTTCTAGGTCCTATATTTAGCCCAGATGTAATGTCGGCGGACGTAATTTTAAGACATTGCTTTGCCAGCAACTTCTGACACCAAAAGAACGTTCAGTAAAATACGTCCGTTAAGACCTTAAATGCGACGGCCTAAAGTCGTCCGCATTTCGTCGTTTATGAATGTTTTAAGGACGTCATTCTCTGGCGTTATGTAAATTGCTCGCGCATTTTTTTTTTCAAAAATCTAAAAAGGATTTTATATCAATATCACATATATACATGTTTTGGCGAAAATTATGGATATTCATATTGCGACGTCAATGGTACGTCATAAGGACGACTTTAATAACACATCATCACGACGTCTAATAAATGACGTTGTGCGAACATGTTAATACGTCACCTCATCAATAAACGTCGTTAAGACGTCATTTAAAGGCAATGATGCGAGTCGCATTGTTTACATCTTAGCGACTTAATATTTGCGTCATGAACGTCGGGACGAAAAACTACGTGGTCAGAACTATCCTTAAATAACGAGGTTGTTTGCCGAGCGGGCATTTGTTTTCGTTGTATAATATAGAGTCTATATACATAAGAGTGAACGAAAAGCGCGCCGCGTTTTAACTCATATATCCGCGCCCACTGCCTCTGGAAACCCCATCAGCATGCGCATATAAGGAAACGCCTGGCATTAACGTCAAGATAGATAAACGCATGAGCATGGAGAAGCCTGAAGTGACAGACATCATGCGAAATGCAATTATTGTCAACCATATGCCACACGAACCCACAAGCGCTAAATGTGAGATGTGGGTCTCTCGCTTGACCATTGCGGATATGTCCAATTATGATTTCCATTACTATGGAAAAGGGGTGTGGTGCAGAGATGAGGCTTCTGTCTATCTATCTATGTTGGACAAATTAGTAATTCATGTTTATGTTTCATTTTATGTTTCAACGCTTTTGAAGAATCATTTTGTATTTCAAGCCATTATGATCAATTCAAGATTTCGGTAGCATCTATATGTGATATAGAACAAGATTAGATCACAAATCATGTCATATTGGCAAGTGTTGTTTGGTACCGAACCCTTCAATTATATGTCCGGCCATCAAAATATGTTCGACCATCATAACAAATTATAACCACATCCATCCCATGAAGCCATTTAAATGCAACATTTCGGCACTGTGGTCGATAACATGTACATGTATATGAAATAGTCCTATATAATTCTTTAAACATCTCCACGTGTGCTTTTATGTAGAAGGTTCCCGTCGAAAAAAGGGTAATCTGGCTTAGTTTATATGATATCCGTTGAAACGTTGTTTGTTAAAGTAAATTAAGTAGTGTGACATTGTGGTTTTTCATATACTACAATATTTCTAATACAATTTATCGTTTGACGTAACTAGGGAAATTAACACTATTTACAAAAAAAATGAAAATAACAGTTACATGGCCGTCTTCCCTGTTACCATGATGATTTGAATCAAACGTATAATTGTTGGAAGGTTCATATATATGTTAAGACGTGTTATAAGATGCCCACTTCGCATTATCACATAAATAATTCAAGGTAAAAAAAACAATATTTTTCAATGACTAAACAGCTCAGTTTATGTTGGTGAAACATATGCACCTTATAAAGAACTAGTTTAATTAATTGTCTATAGCTGGTCAACCCGTAGATGACGTTAGGCACTGCACTGCCAATACGGTATTGAAGGTATAATTTAAAGATGTCCATATACTTACAATGTACATGTAAAGAAGGGAAGGGATGCTCTTCGCACTATCACAGCCTACTCGGCAGGACGTCCACGGACGTTGAGCGGACGCCCTACTTTGGGATAGTATGAAAGTATTTCGGACGTCCTTATTCTTCGCGGACGTAGAAAGGACGTTGCATCGACGTTGCGTCCGAATCGGACGTACAAATTAAGTTCTATGGACGCCGTGACGTAAAAGGACGTCCAGAAAACTTTCATAAGGACCCAAAGTAGGTTGTCCTCTCGACGTCACGACCGAATGCGACGTACTATGGACGACCCTAGCCGAGTGGGAGTCAAGATAATTGAGACGTAATTTTCAACGCCATTTATAAAACGAAAACAGATTATTTTACTGAGAAACCTGCTCTTGATATAGGACTCCTTTACTCCTCGTTTATAATCATCACCGGAAACGACATTAGATAGTGACGTTAAAACGTTGTTTGTGGTCGGAATGGGTGCCAAAGTGACGTATATGAAATAGTTATATCTTATACCTACATGTATGTAAGAGTGTATGCTTGGCATTATCATACTAATTAGTTGGAATGACTGGGAAGACGTTCTGCGCTGTGTTGAAAAGAGTAATATTCGTAGGAAAAGGTTTCTAGCTCAAATAGAACTGCATATTTATCAAAACGATGTATATATCGTATCCTTATTTCTGGTTGTCCTTTTTAATTTTGAAAATATATTTCCAATCTATGTCGCACAATCTATTTACGCCTTTCTTTACATACTTTAGGAAAACAAAAACAAGACAAAATCTATATAATACAACGGGAATCGTTAAGTTTTGCAACAGTAAGAAATATTATGTCATAATGTTTTGGGAATATTTTTTATTTGTTTTATATAAATATTAAATAGACAATATGAAAGCTGCATCTTGATTATAGTGTTATTGCATGGTTTTCAAATACGGGTAGGTTTTAAACAAGTATTATATTTTCTACCAGTAATATAATTAGGACCAAATCAATCATAGTTAGATTCAATTTTTCCGGATTTAAATGCTCACTACCTCAAATATAACCATGTACAATGTATTTGAGTTCAATATTTAAGTTTGATTTAATGTAATTGTCATTATATGCTTATGGTAAACATTCTACTTCCCTTTCCTTATATCCACATTCTTTAATAATGTTATGATTTTATGAAAGTATTATTGATACGGATTTGTTAAATCCATTAATCCACATGAGGTGTTAGTGAGTAAATATTTCAAATGGAATGTTGATAAAAATCTATTCAATTTTCAATGCTATATACATCTTGAAAACGTTGGTAATCAACTTTAACGTACCACTATAAAAGCCGATGTTTGCTCGTGCTTAAAAGATAGAAAACTCATCTTACACAATGAAGCTCCAAGTTACATTTTTTTACAGGCGACGACACATCTGTACACAAAGTATTATGAAAGGAAATAATAATGCCATAGATCGGAGAATCGAAAATAATTATTATTTTAGATACTCCGATCTACTGTATACAGCTTGCAACAAAATCAAACATAATGCAAATATTTCTAATAAAACAGCATACATAAAATGATAAACGATAATATAAAAAGGTTTTTTTTTGGCTTTATATTTTCAGAAATAACAATCACACAATATGGCATACGAGCCGGTGTGCCTGGACCAGTTCGGTGCTTTGGACGACGAACACTTCTCCTATGTAACCATCAATTGAATTATACATACATATATATTATTGAATTCGTTTTTACTGTTTTAGATAACATCACAATATGGCCTACGAGCCGATGTGCCTAGACCAGTTCGGGGCCCTTGCCGAAACTCCATTCTTGTTGCGAGCCTGCACCATGTGTTACTTCTTCCTGTTTCCGGGATACCCACTCACGCCCAATCGGGTAACCATGGAATCGCTGGTTGATATAGACGGAAACGGTAAGTTTGTTGGGACCCTAACCAAAACACTCTTACACTCTTACAAACAAAAAATTAAGGGACGTTCACCCGAAACAGGCCAAAACAAAAGTCTAAGCGGGTTTCTTATGTTTCTTTAATATACCCGTTTCCCATGGAGAAAAAAAAAACACAATTAAAACATACAAATAACCTGCTTTTTTCTTTCAAGTGAAGTTGGTATCAAAAACCTAACTAACGCGCTTTGAGTTCTTTTAGCCCAGTTTCCATTGAACGCTCCTTTAGTTTATAGTCTATCACTACCGACTCGGTGACTTTCACATACTCCTCATCACGTAATGTAACATCCCCTCGTTCCTCGTCCCGTAGCTATCATGTCGAAAATATATGACATAGCACCATAGTGACGTCGATAGGATATATTCATTGACATGACGTATTAACACTTTAAATGGTTTGACGCAATCGCAAAAATGTGTATGATATAATAATCAATTGACTCAACCCTGGCCGATCGTGATACATGGACGTCGTATGTACAATTATAGAGTAAACAACAGTTAGACAACATAGGATATTACATTCCCGTCCATGGTTACCAAAAAAATCATATTCTGAAGACCCAATACTATAAACACGTTCCTTGACCAGGAATCAGCAATCAGTATAGTTACTTGTGACCCAAATCCCATTATTTACCTATGATTCAATGCCGTGGCCTAAACTGGACAATGAGTTACGGAGTAACAGGTTTTTTTGGTGCTCTAATAAGATAACGTGTTTACGTTGTGAGATCCCAACATAAACAAGGATTGCAATCCTTCATCCTGTATTTCTACCGTTTAGCCTTCTTTACTTTATTTGCTTGATTGACCACACTGACCCGGCCTTCGTTAACGCTCCATATGTTTACAAATGTTATTTGAAGTGAATAGATGTCTACGTAAATATTTCAAAAATACCATAGTTTATAATCATATAATTGGAATGATATCAAAAAGGGGGCTCAACCTAGTTGGTTATTTGTCCAAGAGATCCATGGCGTATATCCATTTCCAGACAAACAACTTTGTAACGAATTTGTCGATTGCATTCCATTGAAAATAAAAGTGCCTGTTTGTGTCATTTTCAGGGTTATTAAGACCCGGGTAATATCAAATTGAATTAAAACACGGGTTGTTATTATGAGAGAAAAGTCCCTAATTCACTTTTGTAATTATCGTGATATCATTTCTCTTTCCTGAAATAGTTAACCAAGTTTTAAAATGTTGTAAAATTACAGTAGGTGCTACACTTTTATCTAAAAGAGCGATGTCAATTTGATGCGAAGAAAAACTTGCTTCAGCATGCTGACCATCAGTAACGTCTGCCATTTGCTCTCTAAAATATCGTTACACGCAGTATTATTAAGACTGTTCTATGAGAATATCTCAAATAAATTTATTTTGAAATCTTATACTGCTTTATCTGTACAGGACTGTCATTTGAGAAAAAAACGGAATAGGCTTACTCGACAACAAATAATGAATCAAAGTAATATCAAACATGTTTATATCATTGCATAATATAAGAGGTCGCTACCTGCTCAGCAGAACCCCTCCTGCTTTTGATGTAAACATTTCACACAAAATGATGAATAGACGTCAATAAAAATTATGATTCTTCCGCATGATATTCAGGCTCACACTGACAACGGTATGTGGATAGAGACATAAAGTCAGCTTGAAACCATCATATATGTTCGTTAATTATGAAAATGTTAGCTATACATGTATGTTCACATCTAAGAACAAAAGTCAGCTATTTGTAATATTTCGAATGTTCATACTTTGATAACGCAACGTCAAATTACGCAAAACCATTTTTTTTATAAACTGTACAGAATATATATGAATTCTATATATCTCGGGTCCCTTAATCCAATCTTTAAGATTGTATCAGGATTTGTGTGCTGTCGATATGGCATGCAACATAATTGCGTCGATTTTCAGAACAAAATAACACCTGAATTACGTACAACTACATGTACTATACACTGAATATATGTAAACGTGACTGGTTCATAGAAGCTGACAATACAGTTTGGTTTATGTAAAAGAAAATAATTGGATTAAATGAAGTGAGCAACACGTTACGTTTTGTTGTAATGAACATGCTTGTTTTAATTATAACTGGAACATATACCTGTATTTATGATTATGTGATTAATCCAAAATTCTTAAACTATACCTAAGATAAAGGTTAAAGGCATTGCTACATAATTCGATATCATTTAAAAAACATAATCAAAACAAACATATTAACATTATAGCACCATTCACCCGGTTTGCAACGTTGTCTTACCATTACATTCCCAACCGTGCCAGCATTTCGAGAAGGCATCAATCAAATATCAGCAACCATATTTAAGACGCAAGATTACAATTCGCAAATTATATATAATATCTGCAGTCTATTTTCGCAACAAAAATGGCGCAAAATACATTTCAGAAGCATCTAAAGGTTTTATTTTCTAACATTTCCCTGTCGTACATTACCAATCGTGCCAGCATTTCGAGTAGGCATCCATCCCACAGCGTTTATCAGCAGGACCACTCGGTCTTCATGGTCTTATCTCCGCTTCGGTGAATCCCGTAGTCTTTTTTTGTATGTGTAGGAATACATTTATCTTCAGTTAAAGTAGGGCCGTGTAAGTTAGTGATACTGGGCGGCGTACTCAGAACCAATAAATAACGCTGTTACATGTTCGTTTTTATGTGGTTCCCGGTTCTTAGATTGGCTCAACACATGTTTTGATTTAGAACTCTGCTGATTTCTGCCTTGTATGTGTTATTATGTGTGACATATTTATATAACAAGATAATATATCATATATAGCTTCCGAAACCCCTGCTACAATCTTATAAACTATATAGACGCGAAACTAAATAAGGAAAAATGTGGAGTTTTATATAACGCAAACACTAGTTATGTTCTATCAGTATACGTTGCCGACGCCAACAACCAACCCCTTTTCAATGTTGTTATTTTATTATAAGTTTTGAGTAATAATAAATATACATCATTATCATTACGTACGCTATAGACTATATTAATCTTTATATCTGTTTATCCAGCGGACGCCAACAACTAAACCAATTTTATTGAAGCCTTTGTTTAATTATACTTTTGAGTAATAATGACCATACATCATTATTATTACGTATGCTATAGACTTTATTAATTTTTTATTTCAGTTTACCCAGCGGACGCCAACAACGAAACCCGCGTCTGTTCCACTTTAAACAAAGACGAATGCAAGCGATGGCGCGAGTGTTGTTTTGCTGCTGATCGATGCTGTCAATCACAATTAAGCCACGCCCACGCCCCGCCCATAGGTCAATGCCCGAGGAGATGGGATGGCTGGGGGTGCTGGGATGATACAAAGGCGGGGCATGTCGTGTATGGGGAGTGTCCACTGTATCTGGAACACTCTGTTAGCACTGGTAAGTGTAATATAATAGGAATAATACCCGAAGGGTCCATATCAACATGGTTATTGACCCGAGATAAGGAAAAAAGTAGTGCCCAAGCCCGAAGGGCGCGGTCATTACTTTTTCGTATCTCGAGGGTCAATAACCATGTTATTATTGACGCTTAGGATTTCATTCCTTTTATAACATGAACACTATTGCTGAAATTCGGAAATATTTATGACCGACATTGCCGGGCAATATCAAAAGTGATATTGGCCGGGTGATATTGCCTTGCATATTGCTTCAACCATGTAATAAAATATGCTGTCAATCACTATCAAGCCACGCCTAATTTATGTCGTATAGTAATATCCGATAATAAACGTATATTGGAAATATTTTTAAATATAATTCCAGTGTTCTCTGATGATTAAATACGATAATACTACATCTCTTTATGGACATTTGATGCCTAACAACCAGGCTTGAAAAATAGCATGTCTTCTCGTTAGCCTTTAACGGATTCATTCTTATTATTTTGCTTTGATATAGAATATTTATTTTTCTTTAAGATAAAATATTTGAAGCAGTGGGTAAAATTGGATCAAGTCTAATGCCGCTGGCAAAACACGATAGAAAACAGACAAAAACTATTTTTTAGCTTTCAGCATTGAAATTGGATGAGGGGACCCGTTGAAAAATGCTGCAAGTTTATTCAATTTCGCGTTGTGCTTTTAGCACTTTTGAGTTTTATATTTCATCATGTAATAAGCCGCTTCATATAACATTGTTTCATGATAAACGCCTCAAAGCAAGCATGTCGTAAACATGTTTTTCATATACAATTCTTCGAAGAGAGTATTTTACCCGTGACTAGCCAGACAATTAATTGCATATATTTTGTTTGGCATTGTAATTCTTTAGCATGTCAAAGTTCTAAGATCAATGATTGAAGCTCGGCATAATGCAAAATCATAATGTTCCTTCATGATGAATCACAATAATAAACGCGTTTTAAAATAAAATTAGCACAAGACATAAACATGTATTGGATTTTAATATCAGAAACATAAAGATACAGCAATCGTAAGGCATACAGTGAAACAACAACGCCTAGTAACATTTTATATTTGCATTTAATGACGTGACTATATAAACATATACATATAGTTAAATCAAGATATTGTGTTAAACCAATTAATGTTGAACTATCAACACATTTACTCAACATGTTATCTGCAGCCCATTCGATGAAGACGTGTACCGATAACGCGACGTGGTATCACAAGCCAGGAAGTCCCTTTCCAGAGTGGACCGACTATACAACATGCCTCGACAGAGAGGTAAAAGAATTATTCATTAGACAAAATTATAGCAACGATAATATTGCACAAAAACCTGATCATTACCTCATGCTAAGCTCATGTGAGTAAATTTTAGGTCACTTTGAGCTAATGCCTAGGTTTTGTCGGGAATGTTTTATAACATACGTCACTATACGTCAGTATATCCTTTCATTTTGATATCATAAACACGACGTTTGCAACGAAATTCGGAAACAATGTGAGCACATAATCCTAAAAGTATCGTAATCCCGGACAAGTCCGTCGACACATTTACACTGCCCGTTCCCATTTTCGGTTTTATCCCAATGAAGGGTTTTGTACATAAAGGAACTTAATGGATTTTTTTTGTATTATTCTGGATGTAAACCCATATCTGAAATGTTCTATCATAAAGTGCATCGGATTTTACTTCCATTAATGTTGCTTATAATTGAACTATTCATGTGATGTTGCCATATGGCATGGAACAGGAGTCTTGTGACACTTTTAAAATCTCTCTGCAAAAGCGTACTTTGTCTAATTAGAATATCTATGCATTAAACCCTCCAAATAAGACTCGATAGCTTCTAACGTTAAAGTAGCAGATCAAGAGTTAAACGCAGGAATATCCGTTGGGAGAAGAGGAATTAGAGCGCCGCCAAATTAGAAGTGTAATTCTCGGGCTTAAGCGCGATTAATTTGTTGTGACCATTGAGGGGGTCTCCTTGGTTGCAGAAAATTAAAGGGTTCACCAAATGAAAAAGTTACTTTATGTTTTTGCATGGATAACGCTCAGGGGCGCCCAGAATTGTTTGAACCGGTGTAACGATTTCAAGCTACCTAATTATTACCTCTCCGGTAATCTAAAATCGATTTGAAACTACCCCCGGTAATCTGAAATCGATTTGAGGCTACCCCCACGGTAATCTGAAATCGATTTGAAGCTACCCCACCGATTTGAAACTACCCCCTTGTATTTTTTTTTATTTTTATCATTTTATTTTAATCGAATAGTTAATAAACTGATACAATAAGACGATATGACACCACATTGTGGCCCACTAATCCCTTAAGGTTGTGCGCGTTGTATAAACAGCAGGGCTGTTAAGGTATGACACTGATCCCTTATACTCCGAGGTTCTATTTCGTTTAGGTACTTACTTACTATTTTATATTGATGTTTTTGCATGAAAATTGTTAGATGAATGTGTGATTTGAGAGTGTTGAAATAAATGTTTCGAGTCGGCAACGTCGAAAAATATGGATGTATATGGAGCAAAACGTTTGAATAAATGTGTTAGTTGAGAAAAAGAAAAGGAAAAATTTCGAGTTTAAAACGTTTTATTTATGTCTTTTCGCAGAATTCAAACACTACTTATTTCAAATGTGGCATACCAATTATTAAGTACATTCAAGCATGTGTAACTGTGAACACGGAACAAGCAAGCATATTCAGGGGATCAGTTGGGATCAGTATCATACAGTGTACTATTATAACCCTTTGTTTATGGGGCGCGCACAGCCCTTGTGGTTTCACGAGATTAGTGCAAACCAATATGATAACAAATAACCTTACAAATTGATGAAAATTGAAAAAATAATAATACTAAAATTAAAAAAAAAATCGGAGGGGTAGTTTCAAATCGATGGGGGTAGCCTCCATTCGATTTCAAATTACCGGGAGGGTAGCTTGAAATCGATTTCAGATTACCGGGGTAGCTTCAAATTGGGGGTAACTTGAAATCTTTACACCGGGGACTAAATAAAGACTAAATGTCGTAAGGGGACGCCAATGTGTTTGTCGCTATAATATAATAAGGGCCGAACCGAGGCGCCCACCGCATTTGTCCTTATGTAGATCCGCACCTGGAATTAGTAAACGTATGGGAAAAAATATATAAATGGGAATTTGTTATGCTTGAAAAGCCAAAAAAAAACGTCGCTCCAGTTATTTGACCCACGGATGAAAAATAAAACCCTTCGAACAGAGTACATTTTACAATTGCGTGTCATTCATTAAGAAAATTATAAGATGCTCATTTCACTCAACGGTATTTCATCTTGCTGTCAAAATTTCATTTTGTGAACAAAATCGCTTTGCTTCCGTTTACATAATCATCACTATTCAACCACTGAAAAAACAACTCAGGATAGCTGATGTTTACTGAAGTGTAATGTTTTCTTCCAATAAGCAGGCGATGTGATTACAAAAGTGCTTTTTTTAATAAATGAAATTTAAAACACGATATGTTTTCTTTAATTTAAGCATGCCATTGTTTTATCAAAACACATAATAATAAAACTTTTCAATGTTTCTTTCATTTGTATCATAGGATTCTCTCACAATGCATTGAAACAATCCGCATTATCTATTATTAATGGGCAAAAATAGAGAATACTTTTGGCAAGTGCAAAAACAATCATTTTACGATTTATGTTGATTTAATAACATAAGATAAAAAAGCATGCATAGGTTTTATGCTATCTCATTAAGTTGCATGCATCTTAATGAATGAACCATTTATCAGATTCAATTAAGAATAAACAAGGTTGATTCAATGACTTAAAGGGATGAAATGAGATTCATCAACATCGCGTGTATTTGTTGAAATTTCTCATTTAATGATTAAACATTTGAATTCCCTGCGAGCCAAACATGCAGCATGTTTTAGGGCAACAAGTTTCATCGTATTTAAAACTGTTTTCTAGAGGAGTAAGAATTTATTTTAGTCAAAGAATCTTTATGAATTTAGAGGCTCCTTCCCGCCAAGGTTTGAACAATTTAATATCATAATTGAACGAAAGGTCGGAAATACATAAATAAAATGATTTTGTGGTGATTTGCGTGACTTAACATTCAAAATGCAATTTTTACAATTGTCCTAACCGGTTTATAGCTACATTCTTTCAATTATTCACATTATTTACAATGATATCTTATGAATCATTATTACTTTGTTTCAGAGCCATCTCGCAGGTGTCTACCTGACCATGGGCTGTAACCTGGCAAGTCTGGCTCTGCTCATCCCGGCCATCGTAATTCTTCTTGCATTTAGGTTAGTATCTGTGTATGGATGATTTTAATGAATGGTCGCGTCAATCAATTGGCAGTTGACGTTATTTATAATAGATTATTGAACGTGTTTTATTATTAAGATTGAGGGAAAGCGAAATCGAAAAAAAAATGATTGCGTCCACTGAGTCATATCATTGGAATCAAATATTGTCTTGCAACAAATGTGGCATGTTTAAAATGTTTAATACATCTACATTATTTGACAGTTTATAAATATTGATAATTATATCAAGGGTTTCGATAGTATAACACTGATCCGCATTTAGCTTAAACAAAAATACTCGAAAGACAGGTTAACAGAAAGATGCCATTGATGCTACAATGTTTTCATTCCTAATCGATTGGATGCCAAAATTGAATATCGACACATTCTGAGGCCTGGTTGATTTACGTTGGCCGCAAAGTGCTATTCAGATGTGCTTAATCTTAAACAGCTCTGTGTTCGATCACTCGTTGACTTCTTTAGCGTATAGGCACTGCGCATTGCCACTGTTGGCATATTTACTCATTTATATTTTATTTTGAAGACTGAACGGGATTATGATACCGTTTTTAATTTTATTCAGAGACCTACGTAAGCAGCACCGGGTCAAACTTCACAACCACTTCTTCAGCGCCCTGGTCTCAATCATTTGCTTGATTTTTATATTACAATATGATGGCCGAAAGGGTACATATTATTCCGTATTTTCCAGGGACCTACGTAAACAGCACCGCGTCCGACTGCACATCCACTTCTTCAGCGCCCTGGTCTCAATTATTTGCTTGATTTTTATATTACAATATGATGGCCGAGAGGGTACATATTATTCCGTATTTTCCAGGGACCTACGTAAACAGCACCGCGTCCGACTGCACATCCACTTCTTCAGCGCCCTGGCCCTGTGTGCCTTGGT
>LQRL01162187.1:56262-68821 GCA_001703475.1 Hydroides elegans
CAAGTTTTACCTTCAGTCAATATGATCATACTAAGCAAGATTTAATATTGCCTATGTGGTGGCCGAATGATAAAAGATCGTATGTAACAGAGTATATTTCAACTATAAGGAATCACTTTAATTAACATTTGTATTTAGAGTAACCATTGCCAATGCTATATACAATATATTCTTTATGGTGGACGAATGGTGAAATCGTACACTTTTAATGAAATATGTAAGTTTTACTGGGTTACTCTTAAAATGCAGTAGGCATTCAAAAATGCTATTGAATATTGTGTTGCTTAGATCCGTTATTCTAATGTCAGACAAATCGTTTTAATCGTTTTTAATCAACAAAACACACATCATATCTCGAAGTTTAGATAATGTCTTTAAAGGGAAATCTGTTAGGGCCATTGCCAAAATATTGCTGAGACAATGATGACACAACAAATATTTCTTCCTTACTTTGGAGTCCCTGCGAATTACATGGACGGACGGATTCATTGTTCCTCCGTAGAACCCGACATTCAGCCAATTAGCCCAGGGTCACTAACATGAACTAATAAGTGTCAATAAAAGGGTTTTCTTTAAGGAATAGGGGCATCTTCCGGCCGGGCATAGGCAAAATTAGTATTCTTGGATTGTCTGGGGGGAATGTAATTATGATAATGACAATGGTTGTTCCATGGATCGAAGATTTATTAATTGGAATGGGCGAACAATCGGATACCCGGTTTGTTATTTTCGTTGTTTTGGTTCTCAAAGACAAGTAGAAGGAGACCATTGAAACATTATTGAATGGGTGGAAGCGGTTATATTTAACTATAAAAATCGGGAAGGGATTTGTCTTTCCAGCGTAGTTAAACTAGGTAACCAAAAGAAAGCTATTGAGTCTCCATAAAATGCCCAAAGTACATATTTATTTCCACTATCATAAGGAAAAACATAAAAAAAACCATCCCGTTTAGTAATTGCCTGAACTCATGTAACTATTAAATGTGACACCTAGGAGATTTCCATGAGCGCAACTGTACAACTGAAACAAAACTAGAAGTAACCTTTTCAATCGCCTGTCTTTTATTGTTGTTCCATTCTCGTTTATCGTTTCCCATTGGAAAATAGCCCCGCGAGAATATCGGTGATATATTTTGTTATGGAATGATTGACTGCAATGTGGGACTCCATAGGATACGGGTTTCTTGGAAGACAATAAATAGTGAAATCCAAGTGGGAGCATTCTTGGTTTTCCTGTGTCTTTTACTCATTATTGGTTGGGTGGATCGTTGGCCTCCTTGTTCAATTACAGTTGCCATTATTGGTCCTTTGCTGTTTGATAACAATAAACGTTTATATTTCAATGTTAAACGCGTTTTCTAAACTACATGTAATTCAGGTACATGTAGCGGTGCGAATTTATTTCGTTTATCGCTTGTCTTGCTCCAAAAAAAAATGTTAATTATATATGGCAAGTTACAATGTACAGTGAAACATTGATTGAGCAGTCCTGTAATTCTCGCCTAATTATGGTTTAAACCTGGCGTGATATTTGATTATTGGTTGGTTTGCTTGCTTTTCCGTAGAAAACATTTGACGTCTGCATTGACGTCTGGAAACTTCCAAAATTTAACGCCATATTTGTATTTTCGAGTCCGCGTGACGCCTTGAAGAGTGGGATATTGCGAAAGAATATTACGTGAAACAAAACCTATTGGGAGCAACGTGCCTTCGCTAAACCATACGCAGCTAACTGTTAACCAAAGAAAAACATAATTTTGGGGTTAATCACAAAGAGGGGCACTCAACGATTTATTTTTATAATATGATCTCAATGTATTTATTGTTTAGCGGAAGATGAACAGATATCTTTGAAATAAGCTTAGTACGCTGATTTGCATTAAAATGTTTATTCTGAAGTTGCAAGCAAGAAAGCCAGAAAAGCTACTGCAAGCAAATATACAATCTCCTACCAGAATAAAGATTTAACGAAATCAAGTGTGAATATATGTTATTCTCTCAAAGATTCGTTTACAGAGACTTAATTTAGATACACATGCATTGGTTTATATATTTACAAACATATTCCTAGAGTAAAATAATCGTTTAGAAAAAAAACTTTGTTCTGTTCGGAAAAAGTTGCAAGCAAGGAAGAGCTGCTACAAGAATAAACATTTGCCCGAATAAACCGTTGAGTACCCTCGCACAAAGCTCCCTTTGGGTTTCAAGTTTCTTGTTTACATCAGTAATAATTTTGTCATTTCCTGAACAAAAACTGAAAACGGCAATCTGCTTAAGCCAGCCATGGAACAAGAGAAGAGTAAATTTATATCGTGATACAACAAGGTTGATTAAAGAATAGTATTTCAAAACATATGACTTGTAAGCCATGGCCGGACATCATAATTGAATTCATAATTGGCTGAAAGCAATATTTCTGCTCAGGTCCGTGATGACATATTTTTATGTATAGCAGAGTAACATTTAGGGTTTGTTGACACGGGAAGCAACACGCGTCTTAGGCTCGGAAATGGAGTGGCAAGGTATTCACATGGGAAGCGACAGCTGACGATTCTTATACTTTTAACTTTTTATTTTCATTAAATGATCTCCACAATCGCGAGAGGTAGCGCGGAATCGCCCCTTGCGTTTCTGCGCCGCCAGTTGCGGCAAGAAATAACAACTCAACTTATCCAAGAAAATTATTTATTTAGTGTTGAGCTTGCCGTTTCCCTTGTGAACACCTTTTCTAGGGCGATTCTAAAATAATGACTTAAGTCTTATAAAGAACAAATCAGTAAATTGCCGCCTGCCGCGTTTCGTTGCTCCCGTGTGAACAAGCCCTTAGACATAAACGTATTCAAACATCGGTTGTTTGTCATCTTGTTAGACGGTTAACATGAAATATTTCACAGTTTTACATGCTACGTCATATATTCCTGAAAGCTATTAGTGTTGACGTGTCTCAGAGACCCCTTACTTAGCAATCTGGAAAATAGGGGAAACGACAACATTGCGGTTAATTACATATGACCCCCTTTGGATTGAATCACCATTTTGTTTGTGTTATTTATCATTTTATTTCTGGGATAAACAAAACCAGTTCTAATATCTGGGATAAAAAAACCAGTTCTAATACCTGTCTGCTTTTTGAAATTAAGATTAAGATCCGAAGTATTTTGATATAATTAGGCTAACGGGTCTTTATTGAAATTGCTAGTCTTTTCAAATTTGCATTTTATAAATATATGTTTTACCAATTTAATTATACTTAAAAGTCATAGATGACATACTGTTGACGTTTTAATGCTATTATCAACATATAATCTATTTGGAATTCATTTGAAAGAAAAGCGTGTATTGTATGCCCAATATGGATTGTGAGAAAAATGGCCATCATGTCCTTCTGAATTCGAAACTAATTTACGTAAAATACATTGAAGCACATTGTGATTGCACATTTATGTCAGTTAGAATATTCACTTCAAACATCAATTGTTTTTTTATCCTAATCTTCAGAAAACATTTCGTTACTCTTTGTTACAGATTTGGTGTCGCGTTCTCTCTTTCTTCAAAATCTACCTGACGAGTGTCACCTACATGTGGATGTTCTGCGAAGGATATTATCTGCACCGACTCATCACTAAAGCATTTGAGCCGCCCAAGTCACTAATACATTTATATATAGTCGGATGGGGTAAGTTGTTGTTTTCATAAATTAATATATTAACAAGGATGGGGTAAGTTGTTGTTATTCATACATTAATAAACTAGCCAAAAGCGATTCTGGAGTTTGCTTGAGCCGCCCAACTGGTTGCTTGTAACAAAATCATTTCGATAAAAATGGCCGCAAAAATTATATTTGGTAAATATCCTTGAAATTCATCCTTGTTATTCATTTTACACATTCTGACATTGTGTTTGTTCTGAAATTAGCCATAAACAATTCTATATATGACTCATCAAAAATCGCGATTGCCACTTTTACCATGGCACCAAGCGTGAAATTTTCATCAAGTTAAAACTTAGAAATGTAATTTAATTAATATTTTCAAGGACCTCAATATATTTTAATCAAACAACAACTATACACTACGTTTTATATTTGAAGGCCAGCACGGAAACCTATCCGTTTAATTCAATTAAGTGCCCACATTGAATTTATAACATATAGGATTCCACTTTTAAAATGGCATTGTTCAACATGACCAGATAAAATTACTGCAATCCGATTCCCGCTAAAAAGGTACTTTGCTTAATCGCTAATTGCTCTCTTTAGCACCTTTCGTGTCTTGGGAAACGTGACGGTCTTGAGGCAAACAGCATCTTATGAGGTCTTCCTTTAAATATTCCATTTCAAACAGATTTTCTATATGCACTCTATTTTTACAAAGGCCAATCCCATTTTAAAATGAACATTAAATCAAACTAGATCATACGGTACCCTTCAGGCTAGTGCAGAGTCTAAGTTACTGAAATATTACAACACTGGGCGAACTCGCATTAATAATTATATTCAGAGATATTATGTTTTTTTTTTTTTTTTTGTGGTTAACACAGCCGAAAAGCTCTGAAGTAAGCGTGGCAATGTTTTCGTAGTATAGTTCGAATGTGCCTTTTACATACGAATCATGTAGTGCCAACTTGCCACTCTGGTTGAATCATCAATGATTCTTGTTCACTCGCCTAATTAAGTTTGGGAAATTTATTAAACGCCAAATTAAATCATTTTTTAAAATAAATAAACAAAACTGTTATTTGAGTTTATAGCCAACAAACATGAATTAAACAAGTTAACACCTGCCTTTTTAAAATCTCATTGCTTCTCTAACAAATGCCCATAATTCGCACCTGCGATTTCGATAGCATTTAGATGTGTTCATATTATTTTTAATACATCTGGCAAAGTAAGAGTAAGGAAAACCAGAATGTAGTATTCAACAATAACATCCTCTGAGAATTGATGAGAAAGACATTGACCAATATACTCGAAGGAACAATTGCATGTTAATAAACCAGCCTTCTTTTACAAACCTGGGATGCTTTTTACCAGTAAAAAAATACTGAAACAATTAATCATTGTATTCTAAAGAGCAAATACAAAATTGGTTCTGATCTTTGATAATTATCATCATTTTCTGTCTCAAAAACGGAAAATGTCGCATATGGTATCCGGTCAGGTTAAAAAGTCCATGGTTATAAAGTCAACAACTTTGAAACATGTCATGAAGTCCTAAGTCAAAACCATTTTTCATAAGGATTACTTAACGATTGTTTTGTGTTTATCTGATGTTTATAAATGTTTATGTACAAGACTGTTCAAGTTATCATAAGTTTCTGTTGTTATTTCAGGTCTACCTATCATCCAAAATGTTGCCTATGCCATCATTAGATCTGTACTGGAAAATAGAAAGTGAGTTATCGACAGTCCACTCCTCTGGCGCAACTATCAAGCCATCAACTTGAATGCATTTATATGACACTAAAATATAAAGCAAAATTGCCATAGTAACTTTAAACGAGGACTGCATATTTGGAATTTGAAAGTCATCAATTTTTTTGGACCGTCTGTTATAATTCATGTTCATAAATTTTGATAAAAGGGGTTTTCAAAAATATATAAACCATTGATGTTTTTTAAATAGCTCAAAACATATAAATTCGTGCATCTTTCAGATGCTGGGCAGTGAGCCTGGGCCATTTCCAATGGATTATTGACGGACCAAACCTAATCTGCTTACTAGTGAGTTAACAATTGAGAATTGTATGTCTAGTAGATACAAAATATTAATTTAACTAGTTAAGACAATAGCAATTAGCCATTATTTGGTTTTATGCGAAAACTTACACGTATTTTGTCAATCCAGCACTCCTAGTCATCAGTTTTTAAATATTGTTTTTAGATGTTCTGGAGGATTTTATTTTTTTTTTTCTCTGCAGGTCAATCTCGGATTTTTGTGCAACATAGTGCGAATCCTAGTTTTCCAGATGCACAGCCACGCACATGAACCGAGCAATTTCCGGTAAGTATTGAATTCCGGTTTAGATTTTATTTTATTTTTTCTAACATCGGCCAGACTATGTGGAACCATGCACTTATTGAGTCGAGACATACATTTAAAACATAATAATCGTATGCTGTTTAAATACTAGTAGTTGTTTCATAAATTACATTTTATATGAATTATTTCAGACGTGGTCTGAAAGCGGCGTTTATGTTGATCCCACTCTTTGGATTACAACTGATACTCACCGTGTACCGACCAGACCCTGGCATGCGGTTCATGAAGTACTATGAGTACTTCCATTTCTTCATTACCAGCTCACAGGTTCCATCTTTTTCAGATACGAATACTTTAATAGATACTTATAATGCTCAACATCACACGCATGTATTTCTTATATTGACAAGAGCAATGAAAATCAACGAAAATAAAAATCTCAACTTTATTTCTTAGAATGTGACAATGAGGTGACCCAAATCTCCGCTTTGATAGTTTTAATAATGATTAATGAATTTTGCATTTGAACCTATCATAACCTATTATAAATTATTGGTTTATCATTTCTGTTGTCAGGGATTCTTTGTGGCGCTGATATTCTGTTTCATAAATGGAGAGGTAAGACGATCAGAGTTTAATAAGAACTATGCTTAAATAAACAGCAGCTTGCAGAATATGATAGTTCTTCATATAATCTCTCTATATCGATCGAAACTAAATAATATCTTTAAGACAATTTGCTCTATACAATAAACAAACATGAGTTGATTATATTCAGGCCAAAAATTCATTGTAATAACTCTCTATCAAATAATTTACAAAAAATGATCTTGCTTTTTAATGAATTCAATAATCTATTTGATTCAATTTATTATGTGTTTTATCCATTAAAGGTCCTCTCGCACCTGGGTCGCCTCTGCCCTTTTGTCAAGCGCCGTAACACCAAGAAACGAAAACGTCGCTTATCACTCCAAATGACACAAATCACGTCGGCCGAAGATTGCCGAACGCCGTCGCTTACCGCACGAACATTGGCGACTCCTGCCGGCTCAAACGGAAGTTCACCAAAAAAATCAAAACATTCGGTTTTGCTTCGAGGTGTGGGATGTGGTGGAGTTCAAAATGGCGGTCATTTTAGCGGAAGTGGTGGCGTTGCGAATGGAAATGGCGAAACGGATGTTCTGGTTGCCAATGGCGATAATAATGGTCGTCATGGTATTTCGACCGACACGCCACCGCCTGCTTATTCGCAACTGCTTCAGAATGGCAGAACGAACCTGAATCGCAATGGGAAATATATACAGATTGCGACGACTGAGTCATGAAGTTGAAGTTGGAATTGACATGAACTGGTCCCCATGCTACAGAATCCGACTTCAAGTAGTCAAACAAGCATGCGGATACATCCAGGGGCAAGTCCGGTTAAGGTTTCAACAGTTAAACGTCGTGATTATGAGTAGTCTGAATTACGTTAAGTATGGATGATTCCGAGTCAAAATAACATGGAGTGTTGAAAACCTTCGGAGTCGGGATAAATGCCCCCTTATATACTCGACAACAAAAGAAATGTCCGGTTGTTCATATCTCTGTAGCTTCAAAAGTATTTGGTCGATTTTTATCAATTATGTACCAAATTAAACAGCACATAAAGTGAGTTCATTCAATATTTTTTTACGACTCTATATGTGCTATCGACGATTCGACGAACTCTTGAAAATGAACGAACGAAATAGCGAGTAACAAACCCTCATATATGCATTTTCATGGATGTTTGAACTATCTTGCCAGAAATTTTAAAGGTAATTGGTATATTTGAACTCTTTGAGTGCATATTCGAAAATTCAAGCCAGTTGCGGCGATCGCTCGAGTTGACAAAGTATCTTGCGAATGGTCAGACGCTAGGCACCGGAAGTGCCATCTTTAGTACAATTGTTCAAAACAACTGTTTGAATATGTCAAATGATGCCTTCACGGGTTTTGTAATGCTACATTAATGGGTTTACATCCGTTTTGGAAATTACGTTTCGCTTATTTTCTGGTTACTTCGAAACACGATATTGATCGAAAAGTCACATTCAGTGAACCTTTGTTAAATCCGAAATTTAAGTTTTCCATCAAGAATAAAATAATTTTCGTGCATGTCTAAGACAACCTGATGGTCGATTTCCACGCCCAAGCCTCGTAGCAATGGTGAGCGCAAGCGTATGCCTTGATTAACAGATCGACGTATTCTACTCAATTTTAGCGTGATTACGCGGCTAAAATGACCGCTAAACAGTTTTTCATAACTCGTAACTCTAGACTACAATGTTCTAACCTATTTAAAGCGTATTCACTCAATACTCGATTGTTTGCGCGAAACCGCAACTATATCGAGCGTATTTTCAATGCGTTTCGCGACATCGTTTATATGGAAAACGAGGACTGCAACGGCCTTTTGGTTTATTTTTTATATTTTGCACACCCTTGAAGATAATATTGACAATGACCGTTTACGTTCGAACGCCCCGTCAATATAGCCAGGTTAAGTTATTCCTTTCAAATTTTGCCGAGTTTATTCGAAAATTACGGCAAGGCTATGGAGCGAATGGAATTTAAAGTACAATTAACATAGTTTAGAGCATGTGAGCTATCTTGAAATCATACCGCTTTTATTGTGTAATGTGATTAAGACTGTTTTCGCAGTTAAGCGCCAAAAACACGTTTTTCCGACATTTTACGATGTGCGCTGCGACGCATGTGACATTGAAATTAACTATTTCTCACCGTTTTTTGAGTAACAAAAACCTTATACTATCTCTAGCACATAGCGCTTTTTCTCTCCTACCGATACTCATTGAATGATGATCGAAATCAATGTTTCTTAGCCCTTCGATAAAACGAACGAGATACTCGTCAAACGGATTCCAGATTGTTACGTTTGCGAGACCACCTATAATTATCATAACTGAAACTAACAAACGTGTTTTAATTGGTTCCACTTTTGATACAATGAAAAAATATTTTCCTAAAATGACCGGACACTTCTTTTGTTGTCGAGTATATATGTTGCATACTGATTCCATTGGACTCCACATGGTACATTAGGACATAAGTGTCTTGTAAGCATTTATCTTTAAGTGGTATTTGTGAACAGTTGTGAATATATTTGCTCAATCAGTAATGTAGTCAATAATATTTTAATAATCGTAACTTAAATGTTTATGTACATATATGAGCGATTGTCAAACTGCTTGTAATCCTTTATTTCATTCGCAAATATATATTGTTTGAATGTTTCAATATAAACTAGATTTTGAAGCTTATCTATATCGTATATCAATTCTATTTTGCTTATGTTATTTCATGCCAATGTTATGTTATCTCATGCCAATGTAAATTAAGAACATATTCATTGTCGCTGGCGATGTATGGATTTGTATATCTTTATTTTCTAGCTATACACATGTACCTGGAAAATCCACGGCAGTCCAATTATATACAAGTATACACATTTATGGACTGTTAATTAATGGATATACCTAACCTAGCTAGACGTGTCGTAACGTTGCGATACCGATAAATTGGACCCATATAAAATGTCTGGATGTCTTTTTGCGTTGCGGATGTGGAAAGGCACGTTGCGCCGACTTCATGTCAAAATGGGACGTAAGGGAACCCTTCATCAGACTACGGAATGTAAAACGAAACTCTTATATGTACCGATACATTTTAGCAACATTTCGACGTAGTGTCGGAAAGCGACGTCTTACGAACGACCATTTGCCGGGCGGATATATCTAAGCCAATATAAACTAGCTACTATGATCTCATCCATTGTTCATATATACAATGTCGAAAAATATATATAATCAATTAAACCTCAATGTCAAAAACTGAGTATTAATTATATTGATTTGAATAATATTGTTTTTGTTGCTATCATTATTTAGTTTATGTGACTCTAAATCCGAACTTTGATATGTAACTACTTCATAGTTGCTTAGTTTAATTGTTATACAGTATTTAATATAGTTGATATATTCTAATTTCAGCTATACACGCATATATAAGTATGCATGTTTATATTAGATATTTGATATTGCTACTGTTGTATATTTTGAAATATTGTGGACAATGAAATAAACCTAAAGCCATAAAAACAAATTGGTGCAAATAATGTTCTCGTATAATACTTTGCAAGTTTTACTCAGCAAAGTTTACTAGTAAATGTTGGATTAATATTAATTCCCTTGGAATCTCATATAAGGATAAATTACTTTACATGGTTATACCCTATGCTAAATTTAATAAGCGTATTTTCTTTGGAACTCAAAACACACCAAAAAAAACACAAATCGTCGGTTTTATTTTATTGATACATTTTATTGAGCGACAGGGTACCAATCGTTATCGATTTCACGTCGCTGTGTTTCCTTAGACGAGGATCAATCTGCAAAAGATATATAATAATGTAGTACACAAGTTAATGGTGGACAATCCAAAGAAGAGCACCCTACGAGGTGTTCCTCAAACAAGGTGTTCCTTTTCAAAATTGATCTAGTTACATATTATCAAAAACTACCCGCTAGCTACAAGAATTAAAGGAACACCTTTTTTAATAATTTGGTATTATTTACTTATTCATTTGAAATTTGTATTTAATTCTCATTCAGAGATATATAACTAGGAGTGCTAGATTGATATGTAGTTTAAAATTGGTGGTATATACTAGTATTTCGATTTTCATATTTTGAAAAAGGTGTTCCTTTCCCTATTCTAGCTGCCTAGATAAGCTCACTGAGTTCATCTAGCTACAAAAAAAGGAACACCTTATGTAAAAAAAAATGTGTTCTCAATTTAAGTATTCACTGCCTATATCAAAATTTGAAGTGAATTTAGGTTCAAATTAACTCTTTTTAGAAATTAGGTCGTGGGGTGCCCTTCTCTAAAGGGCAATTTACCGTCATTATATAAAAATCCCTTCGGTTATACCCACTCGACACAAAATAACTGAACTTACATTGCGTCCCCTCTCAATCAAGCCAAAACATAGCGAAAATCAGGCGTCTACACTCAACCTTCTCATCTCCCTATACTTGTTCATCTCACAAAGAGCCCAGAAATACAGCGCAGGCGTGTCAGACCTGAGTCGTCCATTTCACCCCACCCGAAACATGCAGCGCCCAACCCTCCCCTCCTCCGCCGTAGCTAATGATAAAAATACCGTGGGCTTAGCAGAAATCGGGCGCCTGTCCCTCATAGCAGCAGCAAGACCCATTTACAACGTCATCATCCAGAACATCGCACTGTTCCTCAAGCGAGGGGCACACGCTTCCGTTTGGGCAGCTCTCACAGCCAGGATTGCACACTCCGGCATTATCCGCGGGACCGCACGCCAACTGACTCGCTGCAAATAATGAACAAGACATATATATATGAAGGGGGCTCTCACCGCCAGGATTGCACACTCCGGCATTATCAGCCGGACCGCACGCCAACTGACTCGCTGGAAATAATGAACATACAAATGAAAGGGTTACAGAGTTTAAACGTCGGTATAACTGCATTGTTATTCGAGGTGGGAACATATACTCTCGTTGGTAAGTCCTCGCACCCTGGAATACACGGACTGGCATTGTCTTTGGGGCCCAACAC
Source organism: Hydroides elegans (assembly GCA_001703475.1). NCBI lineage: Eukaryota > Metazoa > Annelida > Polychaeta > Sabellida > Serpulidae > Hydroides > Hydroides elegans. The sequence continues at coordinate 67,881 of LQRL01162187.1, forward strand.
AATCTGGCTGGCAAAATTATACGAAATTCGCAGCATTTTGAATATCAGAGATAATAAAGAGTCATGTTTATAAACGTTGAGTGGATATTGCATGTAAAAAAGAAGTTTGACTGCAATGTCACACTTTGACATCCGATAGACCAAATTTACACTGAAATGTAAGCATTTTATACACCGCGTCACTGTTCAAATATGAGTAGCGGTTTATTATCAAACTTTTGTGACGTTTATGAACTATGAAACAAGTTAAGAGCATTCACTTCTTACCTGCTATAGCTACCAGAGCTGCAAGTAAAGCGATGATGTACAACCTCATTGTGATTCGAGTTTTTTTAGCAGTAACAACTATTTCAATATGTCTTGGATTTTGTTATTTTGAAATTGAATTATATCGTAAATTGAGCAATTTTTATATGCGAAATGTTATCACAAATGCCGACGTGTCTGAGAAAGGCAAGTCTGGTCAGTTCAGTATTTCATAAATATGTCACCGATTTACCTGGATATTTTTATTGCACTTTGACATTTTTTATTGCACCAAGATATCGGGTACAATTCACATCATAACAGTGCAACCCCCACAGTAGAATCTATGAAAACCCTTGTAAGTTTAATTTTCATAAATTCGTCATATCAAACTGCTCGATATGAATATGTTTATGTATATGTTTACTGCTTGTTATTTCTTAACCCAATTTGACCGATTTCAAAAAATACATATTCAATAAAAAGCCGTCATACTTGTAATTAAACGACAAAAACGTCGTCCTTTTTTTATTATTATGAAGTTACACTCCCTGGTGATGGATAAATTGTTGCTAAAATATACGATCGAACAGGAAAAAACTTGATTAAAAACAATGACACAAATACACTGTACATGAATATAAACAGAGCTGAATAAGGGGGATCGGATAGGCGACAATATATGTTTAGGGGTA
>LQRL01162199.1:5462-18309 GCA_001703475.1 Hydroides elegans
AAAAAGTCAAAATCAAAGCAAACCAAGGCCAAAAAGATGCAAATGACGGAAAAGTAATAGTGGTCCACTCCTACAACCGTGAAATGCAGCGCCTTGGCAAACCGAAAGTGAAAATCAAAGTAAACACCAAAGCAGCCAATGGAGAAAACGAACACAAAATAGAAGAAGTAGATGCCCACTCTTGCACCTCTGGAAAAGTACACATAGGAGGCAAACCTAAAGTAAAAATGAAACAAGTACGTGGTCTATGGATGGGCAAACCCAAAGTAAAAATGAAAAAAAAAATAAATAAAGCGTAAGAACCAATGAACGGACGAACATTCATAGTGATTTGTAACTATATCGGTATTTTAAAGTTATTCTAAACACACATTTTTTAATAATATAAATGCTTTATTTTGCTCAACAAATCATTATCGCATCTTTTAATTTTGTTAAAACATTTTGGCACATATTCTTTATATATTTTAATTATTCAAATATATTTTCACATTCACTACTTCCATCATTCATTGTCAAAATTAAACAATGATTAAACTTTTACCTCTTGTGCTATATTTCTATATGGCCTTAAACAAATCAGGCAGTTTATCAAACGTTTTTTATCTATTCGGTTTTCAGTATAGTTCGCTTTTTAAAGTATTTTCTTTGAAGCTATCTACTTATTTTATTGTTATTGCTTTTATGCTTGTCACAACACTACTATAAGTGTTTCTTAAAACATTAGTTATTGTTGATTTTACCGTAGTTTCTTTATTAATTCGCAACTGTGTATAGTATTTATTATTCAAACAATTTGTTTTCAGTTCCTCTTTGTCTTGGTGATAAATCTCAAAACACTTAATCATCGTTTTGTCTGCAAGGCATCCCTACACATTCATAGTAAATCTTAGCATTTACAAACTACTTTCAACATTTAAAATTATTTTCTTCATTGCTATCTTTCTTACCGTGTTTGGATATGTTTTTTCATCTATGCTCTGTAAAATACACAGTTTTCTTGTTAAATGGCTTTTATTAGTTACATAACTTTATCACTGTATTTTGCTTAAAAGCATTACTATAATCTACACAATTAAACACTTGTTTATGTTATCAATCTAACAAAATTTTATAATTATATACTCACGCCACCGCTGCAACAATAATAAAAACAAACAAATCTAAAATATTATCTATGTATCTTTATGTACGCTCACTTTATTTCAAATCAATTACACACATTATTGTTTAGCAAAACACAAACTTGGCATTTTATATCAATTTCGCCTGTTTCACGAACTTGCGTTGTTAACAAACCAGTATGTTGACGGCCATAACTGTGGAACATGGTTTTTAAAGAAGAAATAGGGGGAGGGAAGCCAGTGTTTTGTGTTTTGGTAATTCATATTTTTTTATCATCGCTCACAATTTATTTTATTTCATGTAGTTTTAGTATCATTTTAGTAGTTAGTCTTTAGAACAGCTTAAGTGTAGCACGTAGCTCGTGTAGTATAGTAGATACCTAGTATTTCATTTCATAACTCATGTCGTTTTCATTATTAGCTTAGTTCTATTTAGTCTCTAGAGTTTATACTAGTATTAGTTTAAGTATAGTATACAGCGTCGCCTTGTGTGTCAATCGTAAAACTGCCGTTCGGATAAATGGATATAAATAAATGGATATAAATAAAGGGATATAAATAACAAATGGATACGGAGCGCTAAAAACAACACAGGGAAAAATGTGGTGATGCTAGTGCGCAAGCGCTGTACCTGCGCAGTATATCCATCGACACACAACCATCAACGGCGTCATTGACAACAATAACAGTAATTCCTGAATAAGGTGAGTTTTATTACAATATTAATAACTGTTAAACTTTATTTTCATGAACAAATGAACTATTTTAAGCGTATCGTTTTATTATCCTAGTTCTAATAAATCACGTTCCGAATGTTTTACCATTACATTTTTGAGTAGTAAGATTTACAAGGTGCCTCGACGAATGTGGAATTTTTACACAAGGATTTTTTGTGTGATATACCGACGCTTAAAAGAACTTCCGTTCCGCTTAAAACTGCTTTGTGTTGAATTTATTTTTTGATTTACTGTTGCATTTAGATAGTTTGTAAGTATTTCTTCAGTGCAATATAAACTTCATATAATGTAGAAACATTTATGATCGATTTCGAACTATGTTGGTTTATGCATGCATGAAAAATTAAGAAAAAAATATTGGAGGCAAATCTCATGCAAATGAAAACCGGAAGTGGATCTTAATATTAACAATTTTATTAAAATGTAGATTTATCTGACCAAGTAGATATTATAAATAGAGATTTAGTAAAATATTGTTTTGTTGTTTTTGTTTGTGCGTATCATTTGTTTTACAATTTGTAGGAGTGTGATGAAAAATGTCAAATTCAGGGATTTGAACATCTTATTCTTAATTAAGCGCCGATATAATGTATATTTCTTCTGTTTCTGTATGTTTAAGTGCATCCGACATTATACCCCTAGGCGAGGAGTCTGTTATGACTCAACCAGTCAATCGATAGTGCCTCCAGCGGGGCTTGAACCAGGGACCTCCTAATTACTGGCCGGGCGCCTTAACCAGTTACGCCACGAACTCGCCCGTATTTTGAATTAAATGAGTGCTTAATTTATAATTTGTAGAATTTAATGTTGGATTATAAACATGATTGCATTGTGTTGCTATGGGACTGCGTATAATGTACCATCAATTTCAATCGAAGTAACAATGACACTCATGATTGGCCAAGTAACGCATGGCTTCTGTCCTAGCTGAAAAAAAAATCGCGGGGCTTCTGTCCTGCGGGGCTTCTTGTAATTGAATATCCCCTCTTCATTCAGAAAAAAACAATTTTATGTAAATAATTTAAAGAACGTTTTTGGTTTGTTTCAGATACCAAATCTGTGATGAAGCTCCGTGAGGACCAGGTTCGCCTTCAGGGCTTATTAAAGGAAACCATTACTCTATTATGTAAAAATGGACTGCAGTTTGACAAAGGGTTTTGTGTGGAGGCCTTGATAGGAATTACCACGGACAATTCAGATGTTTTTCTAGTCAATATAAAAGAAAATGTTGGAAACGCAGGTGCCGAAGACTCAGAGCCTGAATTAGACGCCAGTATTAGTAAGGAATCTCAATCGGACGATGACAATCGCACGAAATCAAATCGGAAGCGACCGCCTGACCACGGTGGCAGTGGCGCCTCCCCGATGAAAAGAAACCGATCCAATGCTGACTACAGTGATGACGACGATGCTGCTTCCAATATGTCCTCGATTGCCGATAACGATCATATGTCCTCAAATGTGAAACGTGAACCCGACGACGACGGAGATTTGGTATTTGTGAAACAGGAACTCAGCTCGAACGAATACGACCCACACTCCAACACGGCAGCAAATGTATCCCACTCACAGTCATTCGACATGTCACACTTACAAGGACAGCAACCAGGCTTTAGTACACCCGGACATCATCCACAAGACTTTGACGGTTCACACGACGGTTCAGGATCAGGTTCGGCATGGGCGCAGCAACGGAATACGAGTTTAGACGCAAGCGGCATGACAATGACAACACAATCAACCTCCCAAGGGGGTTCACAACAGGTGGGTTTCAAAACCGTTTTCGATATTTATAAAGATGTGTGTATTGAGTGTCAAATAACCTTGTCAGCAAAGCATCGTATCTATAACTTAATATTAAGGGCACAAAGGAAGAAAATATATTTTAAATCTAAATTTTCAGAATCGCGTTCTAAGTAACATATAGCTTTGATAGTATCAATTAATTAACATTTTGATCGTAATCTGAAAAAAAATGAGACGGGGTAGGGTAGTGGGCAGTGCCGGGCAGAGTTCAGCTGATTATTATATTGATAGTCTGTTATCATTAAATATAAAAAAAATGGGGTTAGCGTTACAAAGATGATTCGATGCTTTGCTGGTGGCTATCTTAGTTGGTGAGCCTGTTTGAAATGATTCTCCTTTCTAACGAGATAAATCATGACGCAATTCAAGTTTAAATTATAATTTGAAGATTCTATTTGAATGTGTAATGTGCCCTTAAAATTGTTGTCATACACTCTACGTTCCAGATTTACATATCCTAAATTGCAAGAGGAAAAATACATAGTTTTTTATGTGCGCTTTATTTAGTTGTGTCCCGGAAAAACAATCAGTTCTTCATTATTTTGCATCGATATTTTGATTTCAGTAAATTTATAAAATCAATGAAGAATTTCGAGATCATTTCAAACACGCAGTTAGATTGGTTTTGGTTTTTAGATTTGCACAGAAACAAACTTCGGTAGAGCGAGTATTACAAGCCGAATGTGAATGTTGTGAACTTTTATAAAGTAAGACATAAACGTATTTTGGAATGTAGGCCCCGACTTGGGAACACTAATGCTATTAACTTTCAGAGATAGCAATGTAGTCTCAAGGCTGAATACCGTGCATACCATGTATTCCTCGTACAAATTTCATACCTCAGCTATGATTTTAAATAAATAGTTGTCTCTATATCTCTCCAATGAAACGTTCTGCTTTCGATTTATATCAGTTGATTCATTACATCTATGATCTTAAAAAAAAAAACTTTAAATCCCTCTGAAAAGCACCGAAATAATTCTCACCGAAGTTTGTTTCAATGCAAGTCAACGTGTGGATGTTACTTAACAGAATAAACACGGCTGCATCTCATTTTGCACTATAAATAATTTATACAGTCTAGCGTTTTTTAAAGTCGTTGGACGGACCACTTTCTTTAAAGCAACTGAATCAAAATGGCAATATCTTGGGCAAAATTTAGGGTGAACCAGTAACACGAAAATGTTGAATGGATATTTATGCATGCATGAACGTCTTGTATTTCTCTTTACCTCTTCATACTCAAAACGGTTGTCCGTTCAACTTTCGTGGTACTGGTTCCCAAATTTATGCCCAAAGATCATAGATATGCCATTTTATAGTCACTCACTTTTTCATTGCGGTAATATTTGCAATTATCCGTGCGTCTGATTTTAAGAATTTCTGGGTGCAGTTATTTATTCATTTTATTGGATGACAATTGAGGCCAACGCTTGTTTCTATTTTACTTGACCAGGAAAACAGTATTTTAATGTGTCACAGCAAATTCATTGGTTCATTGATATTTCACAAAAAAAAAGATCGAAACAAGCTTTTGACCTCAGTTCCATCCAATGTTGTATTCGCTAAATTCGGAATAGCGATAAGTTCTTAACTTTCATACCCACCCACTCACAAATCTGTCTTGGCGCATTTAGAGGTAAGTGGCGTTTACTCGACCTGTTGGCTGTCTGTCCGTCTGTCTGTTAAACAAAGAAGACTTTAAGAGTCGCAACATATTATCCCATTTAAAGTGTTTATTGGTGTCGTGGAAAAAAATGATTGGTCGTATCTTTTTTGTTTCAATTGACCGCCTGAGTCGTCACATGAAACATTAAATCGGTCATATTTTCCAAATTGAGTTTGTTTCTAATTCTTCGAATGAAATCCTATAAAACCAACTTCGGAGGTTTGAAAATCTTAATTATATATTTTGGTTAATTTGAACAATCTTTGTGCATTCACAAAAGGCATAGATTAATTTTAATTGAATTGTCATTTGAATAGATGATTATTATTTATTATTCATATAATTTGAAACATGACACCAGTAAACAGATCTTCCGCTGGTTTTAAGAGACTCGTTCTGTTTCCTATTCTGTCGGTGATAAAAATGATAAGTTATTCGTCGGTTATTTTGTAAATTGTCGGTCATCGCTGTGATCCGTCTGTTATTGACTTATGCGAGTATTTTTCAGGCACCATATCTCCTGGTCGCACTCTGGTTACTAGTGAGGTAACTAAAGGACTTCAATTATAAAAAAAACTATTAACATTAATCCTAATAGTCTCTCTTTTCCCGTACTGTAAAACAACTACCAGACGATAGTTATAATCAAAATATTGTTTTGTTTAACGGTTTATTTGGCATACGGCTTTCCATTTATATGTGCGTTAAAGTGCTTAATGTATATAGGTTCTTGATTAGGTAAAAGGAAATTGGAAAAATAGTTATCTGCAAATAATATGTCGCAAATCGTTCCGGATTTCGATTATCTCTAAATTCGATGAATTTTCATGGCACGAGAAGGAAACAAAATGAGTCGATGCATTGAACGAGTCTCTGGAAACCTGTGGATGTGGTTCAATGGACCATTCGGTTTCTATTCTTGTCAGTAATCACTGGCGAGTTTTAAGAAACTCTCGACGTAGTCTGGTAGGAACTATTTCACCAGACTTGTCAACCCGTCCGTCTTTCATGTGTGTTTTCTTTTTCCTGTTGAGAGTAGAAGTGTTATGGTCTTGATAATAATGAGGATTGATATGCCTTTATTTTTTTTTAAAGAAGCACCTAGATTATGGAACGAAAATGCAATAAAATCCTGAACTTGCAAGGTCAAACAAGAAAAAAACATTTGAATTATTGTTTAGAAGGAGTAGAATCCATCGAATTATTGACTGTGAATCCACATTATTACATGATAATTTTATGAAACAAGTGATCTGTTGATTCGATCATGAATTGATTAAATAATTGATACACGTAGAAAGTGTATTAGCGGATAATTACTTCGATTGTGTCCTTTCATAAATATCGCAATTCCTATGATTTCACTCCATGTTTGAAACGTGGGGTCATGTCTGTCAGCCAGCGTGGTCGAGTAAAATGCTAGTTATCGAAATTCTTGATTTCTTCGCACCGGAAATTCTTAGGCTGCAACATTCACTCTCGGATATTTAATTAAAAATATTGAATTGGCTGAGAAGTGTTTATAAAATATTATCAAAGTAACCTAGAAGCGACTTTATTCGAATCTCTCTCGGCCAATATAATTTATAAAAGGCTGCTACTGTTGGCATTTTTTGAAATCAAGATTTTCGATAACTTACCAACCCTCTTTTACCCTCACTCTTTTGGTTGCGTTTCTTGAAATGACGTTCAAGTCAAATTTGTGAATGACGAGAAAAACAAAAACAAACAAATATACATTTATTTGTAAACCAAAATAATTGCCAAAGGAAAAAAGAGGGTGATAAGTTATTTCAAAACTTGATTTTATTATGTCCATCAGGAAACGCAGCCAATGAATTTAAGTGTGACTTAGTTTAATTTAAGTGATATCCGTGTCATCTGGATAATAGCTATAGAGTTCTCGAGTTTCCGTGGAAATATACAACGATTTATTGTTAAATTGTACGGCCGAACACCGACATTTTTGACAAGCACATGAAGTATTAGCAAACATATATAAATTATTCAAACCTCGTGAACTCATTCAAATTCAGATGCCACGGACTCAATAGTATGAAGCGTTGTGAATTTATTCACCGTTTTAAACTATTTTCTCATAACTCCTATTTAGTATAAATAGTTTTATGAATTTGTTATTTTTGAAATATATATTGATAAGTTCTAATATGAGTTACAAAGTAACGAATAATAATCTGTAAACGTTTGATAATTTCTTGTAACGATGTAATACAACTTAAATTTTCTAAACATAAGATATGATAAGTGTGGGTCCCTTAAAAGTGTCCAAAATCAAGTGTTCCCCGTATAATAACATCGATGAGGGGGGTCTTAAAAAACGAGTGAAAGTGTTTATCCTGAAAGAGTCCAACAATTAAAATAGTCGACAAACCGTTACGATAAGTGAGTAAAAGCAAAGAAACAAACACAACAATTATACTGTGGATTTTACCTTGTATGGTTTCTGATTGGAAACATGGTCATCATTTTGTTAATGCATGATTGCGTTAGATGGTGTGATGATTCGAATTTGCTATGAAAAAAAAAAAAAAAAATGCGAACGTCAATAACTTTGAATTGTATGATTTTCCTCTCAAGTACAAATAATGAACAAATTTGTGTCATGGGTTTCCTACGCCTGTATTTATATTTATCTGCAATAAACTTCTTTTGAAACGTTGTTTTGGTTATTTTTTACTTGTGTATAAGAATTTAAAAATTAATCGAATAAGCTCCCCCGCCCCTTCCCAACACACAACTATCTACAATATTATCTGATTAATTCCGCGTTTGCGTGAGTCGAATTAGCAAAGTGTTAACTCGGTTAAGATATTGCTTATAAGTCATCGATACAAAATTACAAACTTACAAAAGATAAAAACCTGAACATGTTTTGTTAAAATCGGCGAGTAAGAATGCAAAAACCGTGCGGCATTTAGATGGCGCTTAGCCATACAATTAAAATATCAATAAACAATTTCTTAGACATCGTAGAATTTCATCAGAGGTGTAGAGTCTAATAGAAAACTCAACTTCGGAATATCAGAAAAGATTATAAAATAATGAGATTTTGTGCGAATACGATGTAAAATGTCACGGCATCTTGATAACTTCGGTTTAATGATATGCATCCTATAACAAACATTCAAACAGATTTATAGAATTTTAATTTAAACTGATAAGCGAACCAGAAAATAGAAGTAAATCCATCCCCCATGCAACAAAAAAGAAAAAGAGAATACTTTCTAAACCCGTTTTCTCTCGTTTTACCCCACAGTTTGTGTGCCCGCACTGTGCGCAGATCTACAAGCGCAGTTTCATCTTGGAGTGGCACATTCGCGGCGTGCACAAGATCGGCGAACCGAAGCGATGCGAATGTGGATATAGCGATTTCAGATCCTATTGGTCCTATTGCAAGCATGTCAAAACCTGTCCTAAGAGTTCGAAATTTAAACAGGATAAGCTACCAGGGTGAAAAGAGTGAGCACTGGTGGATTGACAGTTCAAATGAAGGAGTGCCTGCAAAAACCTGCTTAATGTACAAACTATGGATCTTAACTGGATTGGTTTGTGGAATGATGTTCTTTCGCCCTGTTCAATTTCGACAATGAAAACACTGTCCTACGGATGCTACATATTTAGACTTGCATATTAAAAGTGCTGATTTGTGTGTGATATGGTTTGTTTTGAAATCTAAAATGACTGTAATAAAAGGACACTTGATATATAAAACGTACACTGATGTATAAAAGAATTAGTAAATTTATCAAATCTGAACTATCGAGAAAAAATGATGTGTGTTTAAGAATAAGATAAAAGATTGCATGGAAATAGTCGAAACGCTGTTCCTGTCTGTTATCCCGGGGTGAACTGTTGTGTATGATTTTTTTTCGTCGGATGTCACTGAAGCTCGCTCAGAATTTAATCTCATTGATTTTCTCCCTAAGCTCTAAATGAAACACGCTCAGAATAAAACCTCAGTTACTTATCTCACCGATTCTCTCCATCGCTCTATTTTCCAGACTGTGGCCACTGTTCTTGGAGCTGGCAAGGCGAAGATGTGCCAATATTGCTGCCAGTTCTTCAAGCAGCGCACGCACCTCGATTTCCACATGCGCGGTGTGCACGGCATTGGCGCGCCGCTTCTGTGCGAGGGGTGTGACAAGAGGGATTTCCGGTCGTATGCCACGTATATGGGCCATTTGAAGACGTGCAAGAAAAGGAGGGATGTGTTGGCGGATAAGCAGAAAAGTGTGGATAGTGTGGATAGAGATAGGGATTGAGGAAAGAAAGGAAATAAAAGACAGGACGATCTAGAAGAGAAGAAGTGATGATATAATTATTTGAAGGTGTGAAGGACATTAACGGTTGGCTATTGTTTTAATGCAGGACGTCACATGGTTGGGACTGAGCCCGCAGGAACTATAAACTTGATTATAAATATGAGCAAGATTCTACAAGAGATCAAAGATGAATAAGTCTGTTAAAATTAGATTATGTATGGTCAAATATAATTGACACGATGCTATGATCAGTTCGGGTTTTCTTCAATCATTGGAAATTAAGTAAAACACCAAAAATAAATGTAAAATCAGGGTTCAAGAATTAAGGTGCGAGAGCCCAGGAAACATTCGCTTCAAATCAAAAGAACATTGACAATGTTTTGAATTAATCGATTTTGTGATCATGCTTGTGTAATCAATTTTTAAAATGATTGAAGTTGACCTGTGGTAGTTTTGAGCAAATTGAGCAAAAGACGTTCTTGGTGCATGTTGATGATTGTTGTTTTTCTGTCGCGATTAAAATGGTAAATTGAATGTATCTGAATCGGTTGCTATATTATGTAGAAATCGCAAACCAAATCGAAATTAAACAATGATATATATTTTTTGTAAATTATTTTTGCTTCAGAATTGGAAAAAAATGTCTAAAAATATAAATAGATAAAAAATTTAAAAATTGAACCATGTTTTTTTTTTCTTTTTCACTTCAGTTGATGTGCCCTTACTGTTGTGCCCTGTACAAACGAAAAGTAATCCTACAGTTCCACATTCGAGGGGTGCATAAGATCGGCGACCCCCTTGTTTGTGCGTGCGGAAAGAGTGATTTCAAGTCCTACAGCATGTGGAACGTACACACAAGGAATTGCAAAGCGCATAACAAAGAATAAAGCGAAAATACTAAAACTATCAAAACATCACATAGGAACGTTTAACTAACATTGCTGTTTTTCTTTTCGCTTCAGTCGATGTGCCCTTACTGTTGTGCCCTGTACAAGCGAAACGTCTTTCTGCAATTTCATATAAGAGGTGTGCACAGAATCGGTGATCCCCTAATATGTGCGTGCGGAAAAAGTGACTTCAAATCATATACCGTGTGGAATACACACAGAAGAAAATGCAAAGCGCATAACAAACAATAAAGCAAACACACGAAAAAAAAGAGAAAAACAAATCACATGCTCCGCACCTAAAAAAAAATAATAAACTAACGTTGCTGTTTTTCTTTTCGCTTCAGCTGATGTGCCCATACTGCTTGTGTCCGTACAAGCGAAAAGACATCCTACAGTTCCACATTCGAGGCGTGCACAAAATAGGCGAACCCCTTGTTTGTGCGTGCGGAAAAAGTGATTTCAAATCATATACCGTGTGGAATAGACACAGAAGAGAATGCAAAGCGCATAACAGACAATGAAGCCAAAATACTAACATTACCAGAAAAGACATGAACACATGAAAATTTGTAACGCTGTTGTTTTCTTTTCGCTTCAGTTTATCTGTCAATACTGCTGTGCCCTGTACAAACAAAAAGTCAAACTACAGTTCCACGTTCGAGGGGTACATAACATCGGCGATCCTCTAGTCTGTGCATGTGGCAAGAGTGATTTCAAGTCCTACTTCATGTGGAACAAACATCGAAGACAATGTGAAGTGCATAAGGAAAAGTGAAAGGAAAGGATAAAAAACATACCCAGTTACACTAAATACTCGCTGGAAATATACTTTTCTGTACAAATATAGGGAGATTTGGTTGGGCAGTCATGTTTTCACGACAAATAGAACTGGTTTTATATCACATCGGCAAGACGTTTTGTATTTAATAGAAAACTATATATAAAATGTGTAATGTGTGAATATGTGCGGGTTGAAATTTGATGCGTGTTGAAATTTGATTTGATGAAAGTTGTGGCGTTTTAGTTCATAAGGATATGTCAGAACGGGGCCGTCAGAAACATGGATGTATTCTTAATACTCGTAAAATAGTGACGATGGACTTTTAGGGCCAATTTCACAGCCTAAGTCTAGACTAGGTTTCAATGTTTTAACAGACAGGAACCTGGTCTAAACTTAGGCTGTGAAATTGGTTTCTTGTTAGTGGTCCTTGTTAACCAAAATTGCAAAATCTGTAATTACAACATCTAACAACTTCCTTGTTCCTGTTTCCTTCACATACATATCAGAAAAAACATGAACACAAGACAATTTGTAACGCTGTTGTTTTCTTTTCTCTTCAGTTTATGTGCCCATACTGCTGTGCCTTGTACAAACAAAAAGTCATCGTGCAATACCCCTTATGTGTTAAGACCAGTTTTGCACTACATGCCATAAACACGAGGCAAGGAGCTCGCATTTTAGCATTGAGATGCATTGAGTTAGATGGGAGAACATGGGGGTGGGGTTGTTAAAAATTAAATATTGAGCTTAATATATCATATTGCGGCGTAATTTTTGCTGAAACGTTTGTGTGAATTGTGTCCCCAACGTTGCAAAATAAGAAAACTGTAGAAAACAATTGATATTATACCTAAAAATATCCAATTTAAGAGCCGAAACAATGTTTTTTTTTAAGGAACCAAAGTTATATTTGCATGTATAAATTATCAAATCTAACCTTATAATACGATATAAGTCTAAATATCTTTTTCTAGCGATTATTATACAATAGACTCTCGTTAATCGGAACTATCGGTTTATCGGAACTGATTTTTAAGTCCCATAGCCATATATTCATACAAACTTACTACCGTTAATCGGAACACACGGTTAATCGGAACCAAATCGACCGGTCCCGAGGGGTTCCGATTAACGAGAGTCTCCTGTATTTGTAGATATGAATAATGATGCATAATGAATTTATTCTAATTAAATTCAAATTATTTAAATATGATATCAGGCAAATTATCTTTATACCATTAGTGCAACTATTATAAAATGTTTAATAATCTTTTGCCTCAACATCAATGTTATAATTCGGTTAATAGTTTAATAAAGGGATCCGTGAAAATCATGGATCCCTTATCGAAGAAACTTAAATGGTTGTAACTCAAAAATCAGGTCGTAGTCCTCCAATGGAGAAACCCCAATCGGAGAAAATGGAGAAAACCCAAAAATAGTTTGCTCTCAATTGGAGAAAAACCCGAACATTGAACAATCTTATTTGTTATTACCTTTATTATTTTATTAATCCACGCATGATTCACAATACATTGGTAATTTTAACAAAACTTGAAT
>LQRL01162199.1:20714-33215 GCA_001703475.1 Hydroides elegans
TTTAGTGCGTTAACCATTTTTGCAAAACGCTACTCCTCCTAGAGTTGTGGGCTGATTTTAATGAAACTTAGTAGAATTGTTAACAATGTTCTGGGATACCTAAAAACTGCTAGTTCGTGCTTATATTGCTTAGATAAGCAAAGTTATAGCTGCTCATAGTTTCCAATTGTATCAGTCGTTCCGATTGTGGTGTACAAACTTACACACCATTCTATTGATTTAATGAAATCCATATGTCTGCATTAATTTTCCTCTATTATTAAACTAAAATAAATGGTGTGCTGCACAGCCGACTATTACGTTATAATCAAAATAATAGCGGTTCGGCTGTTTAAGAAGACTAGATTTGAATTATAATATAGACACCATTATATTGTTAAAGTCAAATTGATATATATCCGATTGTGGGTATATTACACTTTATCTCATTGGTTATATGAGTGATTGTACATACTACTGTAATTACAGACGTGTAACCCGCATCGGTGTTTCACCTGCACCCCATCAAAGTCTAAAGTTATGTTTAAGGATCCGATGTATAAGCCACACCCTAAATTTGTAGTTTTTCTGAATATCGTGTATTTTACATTTTAACCCAATTCAAATGCCTTTTTCTTAATGCTGTGTATAGTCTTTCTTGAAACAATCCTAAAAGACAATGCAGCAGCTCAGATTAAAAACTATTATCGTTATTGTGTCGATGAATCAAAAACAAATTCTACTGAATTTTACATGTAAATCCAAAACCAAGTGGTTCATATATGCTTTAGAAATCGTTGTAACCCTCCACGTTGTCTAACCCGCACCTGGGGATATTGTGTGCATAATCGATGTATAGCCCGCGGGCTATACACTGATAATTACGGTAAAACTCGGTGTTCGGTTTTCCTGTTGCATGTTAAAAACACACAAAGGTGTGCACTTGGAGAGGTATAGGTATTTTTACTTATTTTAAAATAAATCGGCTAAAGATGTTATAAAGCTATACAAAATAGACATGTTTGATCATTTTATAGTTATAGGGGTTGACTAAAGTGGTGCAAGGTGTGGCACACTGTCCTTGGACAGTCTTGTTTTCTGTTTCCCCCACATACAGTTGGTGTGTCCCCATTGCTTCGCGCTCTACAAGAAGAAAACATTTCTCAACTTCCACATACGCGGTGTTCACGGCATTGGCGAACCCATAATATGTGGAGGGTGCGGCAAAACCGGCTTCAAGTCGTATGTCTCCTATCGACAGCATGTACGATTTTGTGTGCCACAAAAAGAGAAGTCCTAAATGGGGCAGATGAGTTCTGGAAATGATTCGTGTGTATATGATATGCGACGATAAGCAAGTGCAGCTGAAGGATAACACCACCAACAATTTAACGCTGGATTGTAGAACTGGAAATAAAGTGTCGTGATTCGTAGTGATAGTACATGTATGGCAAGTGCAGAAACTGTTCAAGATGACTCAGTATTAAATGTACTGTTGAGATTTTATGTTTACATGCAGTGCTTGGTTGACACATCCTATGTGGCGATCGCATTGCAGTCTTGTTTTGTATGAAAGCCTGTGAAGAAATTTTCATGCATGAGAGTAGAGCTACATCTCTCCATTTTGATCGAAAAAAAACACACATAAAATCTCGAAATTGAGAATCAATAGGAAATGACAAAACATGTCTTTAACAGCTTTCTGTATTCTCATGCCAACAGATGTGTCCCTATTGCTGTGCGCTTTACAAGAACTCTACTCAACTCAACTTCCATATTCGGGGCGTTCACGGCGTTGGAGATCCCATCGTTTGTAAGCACTGTGGAAAAACCGGATTCAAATCGTATTGCAAATACAACAATCATGTGCGACAATGTCCTCACAAAAAGAAAGCATAAACGGGGAAGTGTAAATGGGAATATTGACCTCCTGAGATAAATAAGCTGGGATGAAGATTGTGAATTTTGACGCCTAAATATAAACCTAAAAATATCACGGTATACCTGGTAGGACTTGAAGAAAACTAACCTAGACTGTTAACTTATTGTGACTGACCTAAACTAAAACTTCAGTTAATATAGAAATTAA
The DNA here is from genome assembly GCA_001703475.1 of Hydroides elegans. NCBI lineage: Eukaryota > Metazoa > Annelida > Polychaeta > Sabellida > Serpulidae > Hydroides > Hydroides elegans. The sequence continues at coordinate 22,783 of LQRL01162199.1, forward strand.
ATCAATATTAGATTCTAATGTGCTTAAGCTATATTGTGTAACTATGAGTGAAATTTGATATTTAAGCTCGTTAAGACAATTGAATTAAACATGAATATTTTGCCTCGTAAGAAATAATGAGTTGATTTTCCAATATTTTTATCACAATATATAATATAGGGATAAAACACGACTGTGAGTTTGTATTGCTGATTTAGAGCGAAGAAGAAGCTATTACAAACCGAACGCCGAAGGCGTGAGTTTTGTAATAGTTTCTTCTAAGCTCTAAATCAGCTATACAAACGAACAGGAGTGTTTTATCGCTATTATAACAGTTGAAAGTATTGCATAAATACATTAAGATTCGAACTGTATAAAAAATTCTAAACAATTAGTCATGATAATTACTTTTTATGACGTTTTGTTTTAATACTTGTGTGGAGCCAGTATGCAGAAACTGTACTGCAGTATTCGCTCAAAATGAGTCACGCTTATTAGCCTCTCCTCATTTGCATAATGAATACTGTGTGCTGGTGTTCTATTGCAGGATCGAAACGTCTCAAATTTGAAAGGAAATATAGGGAAAAAATATCGCATCATGTTATAATGGTTATTAGAATAGATTTCCCGGTACGTAGGATTTGTGATTCATAGATAAGAATGTGCTTGATTTTAATATACAGAAGTATGTTTGTCAAAAGGGTTGAAAAATACATGTTGATACATTTTCAAAAAGGGTAAAACAGTCATAAATTTGACTTTCAGAGTTGTTCTCTCGATAGCGATAAATATTATGATTTGTGAATTCTTGCGCGGTATCCGTATTGTTGAGAATGAAAAGAAACCCGAAAATTCAATAAATAAACAAAAGAAATGAAATTCTTACATTCTTTTATTTTTTTCCCCCTTTATAGCTGATGTGCCCACATTGCTGCGTCTTCTACAAACAGAAAACCTTTCTCAACTTCCATATTCGAGGCGTACATGGCATTCGAGAACCACTTATTTGTGGGAACTGTGGAAAGACCGGATTTAAGTCGTATAGCTCTTACCAAAACCATGTGAGCCAGTGTCTCAAAAAGAAAACATAAAGAGAGGAAATAAAAATGGGAATATCGCCCTCACAAAATATACCAGCAAGGAGTAAAAAATTAGAATATTGGCCCACTAGATAAAAACTTGATGATATTATTACTTGATGCAAAGATTTTTCAAGCAACTTATTGACGCTGCCCGAAAGACAGAATGTTATATCCTGATGTAGCTAAGCTATATTGTGCATCTATAGTTATGGATTATATAGGATATTTAAGAACAATACTACAATTGAATTGAATATGATTCAATTGTAGAAAAAAAGAGTTTTTCTTCGAGATGTTTCGTAGGCTTTTCATCACAATATAGCATGGTAGTTAAAGGAGGTTATATAAGATTTGTGAGTATAGCCAAGAATGCGTTCAATTTTGATAAGGTATGATAGTCGAGAGGGTTGAATATTACATCTTTTTACTTTGTCAAAACATTAATAAATTTGAGTAAAGAATATTCTCTCTACGACGATAGAAAATAAGTTTTATGAATTCTATCTTGGCATCTTTGTCATAGTTGATAATACAAAGAGAAACATAAATTAACTAAATAAATGCAAACTATGAAAGTCGTATTTTTTTCTCTCCAACTTTTAGTTTGTGTGCCCGCACTGCTGTGTCCTCTACAAACAGAAAATGATTCTCAACTTCCATATTCGAGGAGTCCATGGTATTGGTGAACCAATCATTTGTGGTTGTGGCAAGACTGGCTTCAAGTCTTATCGCGCTTACAAAGACCAGGGACGCCTTTGTCCCCAACACAAAAAGAAACGCTGAATTTCGGGATATTTTTTGGGACCTGATTTGCGGTAATAATGTAGTTAAGGTTCATGATCCACCAAAGATACCATATACTAATACCGGTTATATGGAAAAGAAAAGTGCGAGGGATGAAATCCTTGTCTTCCTTCAAAAATACCGGTCGTTCATTTTGTACTTTGTCGTTTGTACCAAGTATCAGCATGCTTAATCGAACACTACATCGCGTTTTTGTTTTGGCTCTTCCAGTTGGTGTGCAGGCTCTGCTTCCAGACATACCGGAATAAATGGGACATGCAGCTTCATATGCGCGCAGTGCATAAATGGGACCACATGTGCAATGTGCATGTGGAAGGAATGACTTCAAATCGTATTGCACCTATAGACGCCATGTCAAGGCTTGCAGTAATAAGAAAAAATGATGAAAAATGATTAAACGCTTCGTATAGTCGAACTGAAAACGGAAAACGAACGATTCTAAAAGACAATATGAAAGAACACTGATACATTAGAATGTTATAGTGATCGCCGATAAACTAAGATATTCTTGCCAGCGCATAGCTTAGAAAATACCTAAAAAATGTGTTTTTGTGTAAAAACTAAACTTAAGATGCATGTTATTGTCCTCAAGTGGTTAAAACAATGATGATACTTACCGTGATTAAAATGTTACAAGCAATTGTTGTCATAAAACTAGTAATATGTGTTTTGGATGAATAAAACAAAAGAAAAATCCCACCTTATTTCGTTTACTTCATGGAAATATCTCGTTTTTGTAAAAAAAAAAAAAAACTTTTACAAATAGCTTCCTTGATCAATCCATGAACACCTTAATATGGGCATTATGCTCCAAAGGGCAAAGTATAGCGAGTCGTTCCATTTGAAATTCATTTCGTGATTTTTTCTCTTTCCCCAGATTAAGCACGTCTGCACTTTCTGCTACAAAGGCTACAGGCAACGACAAGATCTGATTTTCCACGTTCGCGCCTTTCACGGAGTCGGGGATCTTCCCACTTGCAAATGGTGCGGCAAAAATGATTTCACATCTCGCTCGAGTTTCGGGGTCAAACACCCCAAGGTCTGCCCAAAGAGACCCATAAAAAGACTAAATGCGCTGGCATATGATGCGGTGAAAAAACAACATAAATCCTAAGAATAGTAACATTGGATATTCATTGTCAATAAATGCATTTAAAGAAAAGAACCGCAGTTCTGCTTTGTAGTATTATTGGATTTGTATGTTGTTCTTGTATATCCTGTTAATGATGGTTTTGTGATTTTCGTTTATCGAGTCTATGAGATTTCGACTTCAAAATGAATTGTATGAGACAACTGATAAATGCTGTCTAATCTATAATTCATTTGCTGTATAAAATAGAGATTTAATCTTGTCAGACGGTGCTTTTAGTGTAGCATATGATGCTTTAGATATTTACATGTAATAAAAAAGAGAAAATTGTATTTGTTTTCGATTTGGGGAATACATAGGCAAAAGTGAATGTATCAAAAATGTAATTAAACTTTAATGTAGCGGAACTTCGATATACTGCCACCCGATATGCCTATTTGAGTTTGAGCCTGCCTTAACTTATTGTAATATACAACACCTGAAGCAACATTTTAATATAATTTTACGCTTTGTCTTCTCCAACAGCACATGTGCTCTTTCTGCTTCAAAATCTACCGGTCGAAAAAGGATATCAGCTTTCACATTCGGGCATTGCATGGTATCGGAGAAAGACCAACTTGCAAGTGGTGTGGCAAAAATGATTTTTCGTCTCGCTCCAACTACAGCTATCACCACCCTAAAGTTTGTCCAAAAAGACCGAAAACATGAGAAAAAGCAAGGCACATAAGCACTGGTTAAAACACGAAGAAGTCGGATGTGTTAACAGTTAACATTGTGATTGAATGCTGTTAAACTGCATCTCGAATTTCTTAAACAAGATTTTCGTTCATTAATGATTCGTTTATTTCAAAATTAGAGACATGATTGATTCAAAATAGACAAATATTTGTAAATAGAGATTCGAGTTTGTGTAACGATAAAAAAACATTTTTGTCGATAAAAATGCCGGGATAGTTAATATTCTTGTGATGTTTTCGGGTTGGCTATAAAAGTTACGAGTAATTTTCCAAAATATAAATAAAAACCTTACATTTCCTTAAAAAGCGGTTCTTAGTTAGATTATCAAACCGAATTTTGAAATAGTGTAATAGATTTTGAGCGCATTTCAGTTATTCGGACTGGTTCAATATATCGAATCAAGTAGGGATAGGCAAAGCTAATAAATATTTATTCAATAATAAATATTTATTAAATAGTTAATAAATAAATTATAATTGTTCTTCCCTTTTACACCAAAATGATAAATGTTAAAACTGATCGTTTGTATCACACGAACAAACAAAGCTTTCAAACTATCCTCACCATAATTCGTAAGTCGCTTTTCATAATTCGATCGTCGCTTTTTCTCTCCCAACAGCAGCATGTGTGCTCGTTCTGCCTGCAAGTCTACCGCCAGCGAGGCGATCTCCGTTTTCACGAGAGAGCGGTTCACGGCGTCGGGAAACCACCGACCTGCAAATGGTGTGGCAAGGATGATTTCACCAGTCGTTCCAGTTACAGTATTCATCATCCAAAGGTCTGCCCCAAAAGACCTAAAGCAATGGAAAAGGCCAAGATGAACTCATGAATATTCGCTTGATATCAGGAAATAGGCATTGAATATCTCAGAAAATTAGCCTCGTGCAATGTAGTTTCATACAGACGTTTAATTTGGTGGACAAGGGACATGTGTTATTTTTGTAGAGCTCCATGGGATTTCATTAATGAAGACTGGCAGTTTTAAGATGTGAACTGGTCAAAAATAAAATAGAAATTCGAGGCGTTCACGGCGTTGGAGATCCCATCGTTTGCAAGCACTGTGGAAAAACCGGTTTCAAATCGTATTGCATTTACAACAACCATGTGCGACAATGTCCTAACAAAAAGAAAACATGAGTGAGGGAGTAAAATGGGAATATTGCCCTCCCGAGATAAACAAGCATGGTGAAGATTGTGAATTATGACACATAAATATAAACCTAAAAAATATCACGGTATACCTGGTAGGACTTGAAGAAAACTAACCTAGACTGTTAGCTTATTGTGACTGACCTAAACTAAAAGTTCAGTTAATATAGAATATTAAATTCCAATGTGCTTAAGCTATATTGTGTAACTATGAGTAAAATTTGATATTTAAGCTCGTTAAGACAATTGAATTATACATGATTATTTTGCCTCGTAAGAAATAATGAGTTTATTTTTTCCAGTTGCATTTTTATTACAATATATAATGGTAGTTAAAAATAGATTCCCCGGTACGAAGGATTTGTGATTCATAGCTAAGAATGTGCTTGATTTCGATACATAGAAGTATGATTGTCAAAAGGGTTGAAACATACATATTGATACATTTTCAAAAAGGATAAAAAGGTTATAAATGTGACTCACAGTTGTTCTTTATTTAACGAATAATATGTAGAGTATATGTTTTGTGAATTCTAGCGCGTTATCCGTTTTGTTGAGAATGAAAAGAGAAACGCGAATTCACAAAATAAAACAGAAGAAATAAACGACTTACATTCTTTTATTATTTCTCCCTCTTTATAGTTGATGTGCCCACACTGCTGCGTCTTTTACAAGCAGAAAACCTTTCTCAACTTCCATATTCGAGGCGTACATGGCATAGGAGAACCAATCATTTGTGGGAACTGTGGAAAAACCGGGTTCAAGTCGTATAGCTCTTACCAAAACCATGTGAGCCAATGTCGCAAAAAGAAACCATAAAAGGGATATAACAATGGCAATATCGCCCTCACAAAATGTACAAGCAGGGAGTGAAGACTGAGAATATTGGCCCCATGACATAACTGATGATATTTTTTTTTGGTGCGAAGTTATTGAAAGCAACTTATTGACAATGCTCGAAACTGCCTTGAGATAAGATAGAGTGTTATATCCTGATGTAGTTAAGCTAGATTGTGCATCTATAGTTATGGATTATATAGGATATTTAAGATCAATAGAAGCGAGAATCGGTTGCGGTCATATGAAAAGCATCATAAATAAACTTTAAACCTCAATTTAAAGAAAACTTCAATACCAATATATCTGAAAATTGTATGGAGTCTAGGTATGTTATTAGACAATACAAAGTTAAATTTACAGAACGTTACTATCAAGAGTAACTCGTTGAGTAACAATAATATGATGCATGGTGACGTTCGAATTGAGAATCTATTGCGGTCAGTCGTAATAATACTGCCATACTACTAGTCTAATAGTACTTATACACAGATTTTATTGATCACTTGTCATCCTCAATATTCATGATAGATATAATCTATGTTTTAGCTAGGCTTATTGGTCTAATAGTGTACTGTGATTGTGACTGACCGCAATAGATTCTCAATTTGAACGACAAAATATTTTAAAACTCTATTGCTCAGTGTTTGTTTTTCAATGGAATGATTCGCAAATTTAATATTATATTGTCTAATTACATACCTAGAAGCCATAGAATTTTCAGATATATCGATACAGCAGTTTTAAATAAATTGAGGTTCAAAGTTTATTTATGATGCTTTTCATATGACCGCAACCGATTCTCACGTCTACTAGAATTGAATATGATTCAATTGCAGAAAAATAGAGCTTTTCACCACAATATAGCATGGTAGTTAAAGGAGGTTATATAAGATTTGTGAGTATTGCCAAGAATGCGTTCAAGTTTGATAAAGAATGATAGTCGAGAGGGTTGAATATTACATCGTTTTACTTTGTTAAAACATTAATCAATTTGAGTAAAGAATATTCTCTCTATGACGATAGAAAATAAGTTTTGTGAATTATATCGCGGCATCTTTGTCATAGTTGAGAATACAAAGAGAAACATTAATTAACAAAATAAAAGCAAACTATATGAACGTCATACTCTTCTTTTTCTCCCAACTTAACAGTTTGTGTGCCCGCACTGCTGTGTCCTCTACAAACAGAAAATGATTCTCAACTTCCATATACGAGGAGTTCATGGCATTGGTGAACCAATCATTTGTGGTTGTGGCAAGACTGGGTTCAAATCGTATCGCGCTTACAAAGACCACGGACGCCTTTGTCCCCAACACAAAAAGAAGAAACGCTGAATTTCGGGATATTTTGGGGCGTGATTTATGTGGTAATAATGTAGTTAAGGTTGATGATATGTACAGTGATTCAGCAAAGCTACCCGACAAACGATGAGAAAATGTGGAAGGTGTACTTCTCACCTTTTGTCATAATTTATTTGGTTCATTTCCGATTGTTATTAGACCAAACAAGCCTAATCTTATACTACATGGCGTTTTTGTTTTGGCTCTTCCAGTTGGTGTGCAGGCTCTGCTTCCAGACATACCGGAATAAATGGGACATGCAGTTTCATATGCGCGCAGTGCATAAAATGGGACCGAATGTGCAATGTGCATGTGGAAGGAATAACTTCAAATCGTATTGTACCTATAGACGGCATATTAAGGCTTGTAGTAACAAACATAATCAAAAATGATTAAAACGGAAAACGAACGATTAAATCCTAAGAGACAATATGAAAGAACACTGATACATTAAAATGTTATGGTGATCGCCGATAAACGAAGATAATCTTGCCAATGCATAGCTAAGAAATTGCCTAAAAATGTGTTTTGTGTAAACTTAAGTTAGTTTGGATGCATGTTATTGTTCTCAAGTGGTACAAATGATGATGATTCTAACCATGATTAAAATGTTACAAGTAATTGTCATAAAACTAGTAATATGTATTTTGGATGAATAAAAATGAAAAGAGATCCCACCTTAAATTTCGTTTTCTTCATGGAACTTTCTGTTTTAAACAAATCGTTTCTGTAAAAAAAACTATTTTACTAAAAGCTTCCTTGATCAATCTCTCAACACATTAACACCATGGCATTATGTTCCAAAGGGCAAAGTATAGCAAGTCGTTTAACTTCATTTCGTGATTTCTTTTTCTCTTTCCCCAGATTAAGCACGTGTGCACTTTCTGCTACAAAGGCTACAGGCAACGACAAGATCTGATTTTCCACCTTCGCGCCTTTCACGGAGTCGGGGAGCTACCCACGTGTAAATGGTGCGGCAAAAATGACTTTACAAGTCGATCGAGTTTCGGGGTCAAACACCCCAAGGTCTGCCCTAAGAGACCGATAAAAAAACTTAATGTGTTGGCATATGATGCGGTGAAGAAAAATCATCAATGATTTACCAGTTACATGAAATATTCATTGTCAAAGAATGCATTTAAAAGAAAAAAGAAACAGACGTTGTGCTTTGAAGTATTATTGGATTTGAATATTGTTCTTGTATATCCTGTTAATGATGGTTTTGTGGCTCTAATTTGTCGAATCTATGAGATTTAGACTTCAACATGAATTGTATGAGACAACTGATAAATGCTGTCTAATCTATAATTCATTTGCTATGTTTAATAGATTTAATCTGGTGCTTTTAGTATAGGCATATAATGCTTTAGATATTTACATGTAATAAAATATTATAGAAAGTTGTATTCGTTTTCGATTTTGGGGAATACATAGGCAAAAGTGAATGCATTAAAAAGTGATGAAACTTTAATGTAGCGGGACTTCAATATGCTGCCACCCAATAAGCCTATTTGAGTTTGAGCCTGCCTTAACTTATTGTAATTTACAACGCCTGAAGCAACATTTTAATATAATTTTACGCTTTGTCTTCTCAACAGCATGTCTGCTCGTTCTGCTTCAAAATCTACCGGTCGAAAAAAGATTTCAGCTTTCACCTTCGGGCATTGCATGGAATCGGAGAAAGGCCAACGTGCAAGTGGTGTGGCAAAAATGATTTTTCGTCTCGCTCCAACTTCAGCTATCACCACCCTAAAGTTTGCCCAAGAAGACCGAAAACATAAGAAAAGCAAGGCATAGAAGCACTGGTTAAATCACGAAGAAGTCGGATATGTGAACAGTTTACGTAGTGTTTGAGTGATTTTAAACTGCGTATGGGGTTTTATTCAACATGATCGATTAATTTATAAATGGACATAGAGATTCCAGTTTGTCTTACGATGAGACTTTTTTGTCGGTAAATAATGCTTGCCTGGAGTGTTAAATGTTATCGTGAGCTGTTTTCGGGTTTAATTTTAAAGACACAAGCAGTTTCCAAACATATTGGCAAAACCCTTACATTGCCGTAAAAAGTGGTTCATAGTTTGATAATAAACATACCGAATTTTAAAATAGTTCAGTGGATAGTGAGCGCACCTCAGTTATGTGACTGGTTCAATATAACGATAGCAATATAAGAAGATTTAAGGAAAATGTTCAATCAATGATTAATCATTATTCAATCAAAAATAATTTGTTCGTCCCTTTCACACCATATCGGTAAATAAAGATATCATATCATAATTTATTCGTTGCTTTTAATAATTCGTCCGTCGCATTTTTCTCTCCCAACAGCAGCACGTGTGCTCTTTCTGCCTGCAAGTCTACCGCCAGCGAGGCGATCTCCGTTTTCACGAACGAGCGGTTCACGGCGTCGGAAAACCACCGACCTGCAAATGGTGTGGCAAGGATGATTTCACGAGTCGCTCCAGTTATAGCATTCATCACCCCAAAGTTTGCCCTAAAAGACCGAAAGCAATGGAAAAGGCGACCTTGGGATCAAAGACGAGCTTATGAATATTCACTTGATATCTGGAAAAAGGCATTGAATATCTCAGAAAATTAGCCTCGTGCAATGTAGTTATGAATAGGCCGACTAATTTGGTGGACGGGGGGACATGTTGGATTTTTGTAGAGCTCCATTGCCTTTATTGAATGAAGCAAGACAGTAATTTTAAGATGTGAACTGGACAAAAATTAAATGGAAATCAGATATAATGAAAGATGAACTGTGTTTATATGGAAGAATCATGTGCGATATTAACCGCCCACCATTCTCACTAGGACTCAATATCATATGGCTTTGATATAAATTAAATAAAAACCCTGCTTTTATGGACTCAGTCTCTAAATTTGGCGTCGAACTATATTTTTCACTGCCAAAAAATTGTAATTACCCATCGTAATTACCCATTTGATGAAATAAATCAATAATATAACACAGGTCTCATTATAATTGTCGTTGTTTTCTTTCCGACAGCACGTGTGTCCGTTCTGCTTCAAAGTCTACAGCAAGAAACGAGATATGGACTTCCATGTTCGGGCATTACACGGGGTCGGAGAGAAACCCACGTGCAAATGGTACGGCAAGAATGACTTCAAGTCGCGCGCTGCTTTCGGTACCAGTCATCCGAAGCGTTGCCCAAAAAGACCCAGCAAACAGTGGGAGGACATGAAATCGGATTTGTAAAAACTAAAACACAAAAAAGTGTCATAGACAAAGGATATCGATAACTGGAATATTAAAGTAGATATATGTACTTAATCATTAAAAGGAAGGCAAAACAAACAAGGGGGAAGACAAACTCATATTTGTAAAAAAAAAAAAAAAACGAAAATGTGCCATATGGATATCGATAACAGGAACATTTAAGA
>LQRL01162199.1:39207-50480 GCA_001703475.1 Hydroides elegans
ATTATACTCGCAATTGATAATTGACTTGGTTTCACTGTTTTCTGTCCCTACAGCACGTGTGCACTTTCTGCTTCAAAGTCTACCGGCTGCAAAAGGACATAAACTTCCACGTTCGGGCGATTCATGGAATCGGAGAGAAACCTAAGTGCAAGTGGTGCGGGAAAGATGACTTCAAATCGCGCTATGCATTCAACACGCAACATCCGAAAGTGTGCCCTCAAAGACCGAAAAATATGGGAATGTGAATAAAGTTATGTTAAACAGTGTTCATTTCAACGAGCAGATTATGATAGTTGTTTGATAAGAATTGGAAACGAGCCTTATCGATGATTTGCAAGTTATTATATATCGTTTGATATACTGACTTTTTGGGGATGAAGGGTCATATAGGATCGAACTGAAATTAAGCATAACGTGTCTCAGTGGTTGATAACCTACTCTTCTCATTGAAATAAAGTCGAAGGGCTTATAATTTGTGACAAAACTGATTCTATATTTCAATATTCAAGTTGTCGATGTTGTTTGATAAGATTATTCGATACATGTTGATAAAACCAGCAAAATGCTCTTTGTTTTATGAAAAACTTATGCTATATTCTTAAATAAGCCTATTCATCGGAAGGCCATGTTTGTGCTTGTCAGAAGGGTTATTATTTAGTCGTTAGGAAACGTTTATACAATGTATGTGACAATTTGACCCAGACTGTAAAACAGTAAAACTACCAACTTTGAAATCTACCATATGTTGTCGACATAGATTCGAGAATCTAAATGTAAAATAAAGCATTAAACGAGTTGTGTATTCGCTTTTTTGTGGATTTTTGTAGAATAGTGAAACAAATAGCAATGAAAGAATGAGTAAATTTGATTAGATAAATTATTAGTGAAGTATGTATAAAAAAAAAGAAAAAAAAAAACAATGAAAAAAAAGAGAGATATGAATTCCTTGATAGATGTATCACTGTAAAGAAAAGAACAAATGCAAATCAAACAAATAACAACACCAACATCAAAATTATATTACAAAAACACTCATATTAGCTAAAGCTATATGAAGAATGGGCACGACTTACTCAGGTTTCGCATTCTTTCTACTTTGCAGTTTTTGTGTCCACTGTGCTACAAAGTCTACCGGTCGAAAAATGATTTCAACTTCCACATGCGAGCTGCTCATAGTGTGGATGGACCGGTTCCCCAGTGCAAGTTCTGTGGTCGAATTGGGTTCCAGTCGAGAGCCAATTATTACAAGCACATGCGAAAGTGTTGAACACACAATACGGAATCAGCATTCCCATTGTAGGGCCAGAAAACCTATCAGCCGACGCGATGATACCTAAATATACAATGGCAATGACCCTGATTATGTTGAAAAAGATCGAAACATTATGGCGATCTAATCCCAAATATAAAGTAATCCAGGTACTACCCGAAATGACCAGAAAAAGCCAAACGTGGCATACTGTCATGACAACCGAATCACATCGTCATCCATACTCATCTTAAATCCTATTTCCTATATACATTTCAGTTCGTGTGTCCACTGTGCTACAAGATCTACCGAGCCAAGCGCGTTCTCCAGTTTCATCTAAAAGCCGTACATCAAGTAGGAGGTTCGGCTCCCACCTGCAAATGGTGTGGACGCAGTGATTTCAAGGCACAAGCATCTTATTGGAAACATGTGCGCGACTGTAAAGCTCAACATGACGCCTAAACGGCCGAGAACATGAGAACACCCAAGATGTTAAATAAAGAATATGCTGATTTATAAAGTCTATGACGTTGAATTCGAAATATGTTTTGTGTATGATCGAGTGTAAAGTTAGACGTAATTAGCAAGAATACAAAAAGCGAAGATGAAGATGCTTGTGTGTGTAAACACATAGTAAGCTGTATACGATTTGATCAAAACTGAGTGATTAACATTTGTGAACAGTCAGCAAAGACAGTTCGAAATATCATGTGCAAAAAGGCAAAAAGGGGTAAAACGATGTAGGTTTATGTGGAAATAGTAATGATGATCATAATATTTGAAGTTCAACATATCTATGAAAGAGTAGTCATATTATTTATTTAAACAAAAACGATCTATAAACGCATCGGCCTGCATGCATATATAACCGTTATTTGTAATAAAGAAATGTTTAGAAAATCTCGCACTTTTATTTAGTTTCGTTGTCTATTTATTTAAGAAACCTACCTATTTCGTGAAATAGATGTGGTTTAGTGGGTGATAGTATCTTATCAATACTATGTTTACAACTTTTATAGAACATTAGTCGTAGCATATACATGTCGGCATACTGGCTTAAGTCTGTGGTGGATGAGCGCAATAGGTTTAAAAGGCGATCGCAAATTTTGTGCATGGGCCTCTTTGGTTGCAAACCTGATATACATAAACCCTATTTCATATCCAGCAAATAAACTAACCAGTTAATAAATACAAGGCATATAGCGACATAATAAAAGGTTCCTTTTTCTCTCCCAACAGCACGTGTGTTCCTACTGCAACAAAATCTACCGGATGAAAAAAGACTTGAACTTCCACATGCGCTGCTTTCACGGCGTAGGCACTCTCCCCAGCTGCAAATGGTGCGGCAAAAACGACTTCGCCTCTCGCTCCGCATATAGCATCTACCATCCACAGGATTGCCCCAAGAGACCGATAAGCGACAAGAAACCAAAGCCATCGCACTTTATATGCCATGTATGCCATAAGGTGTACCGTGTCAAACGTGTACTTGAGTTTCATTTGAGGGCCGTGCATAGAGTGGGTGGACCGGTGCCGACGTGTAAATGGTGTGGGAGCTGTGAGTTTGGGTCGCTGTCGATGTATTGGGCACATTTAAAAGAGAAACAGGCAGAGTTGAAAGTGGAAACTGACTGATTGATGTATAGAGTATATGATATTTAACGTCGCATATGGCATACGCATATGGCCTGAAGCATACGGAGTAATGCTTTGTAAAATCCTGAAAATGTGAGAATGGTATTAGGAATGTTATATTAAAGATTGTTATGTGACATAAAGAAATAAACAAAGGGACATTTGTGTGAATTGGAAGTATGTATTAATTTAAAATATGATGCACATGTAAAACAAATGCGGATTGACAAATTATTTTAAAAGTCAATCGTCATGGCTATGCACGAATAAAGAATAAAACTATACAAAATACATTTTTATTGGAGCAAAAATAAGTCAAAGCCATTTGAATGCACACGGCAATGTTGAGACACCGGTCAATGTTACAAGTATGATTTGCCCTTTATCTGTTGCATTATGTGAAACTTTGTAGAGTCTTAGGGACTAAAAAACATTACCATAACCAAAGAATTCTCAATAAATCAATATTAAAAGCAAGTTATCTTCTGCTTTGTTCAACAGGCCTACGTGTGCCCGAAGTGTTTCCAAGTCTACAAATCCAACTGGACTTACAATTTCCACTTGGCTGCCGTGCACAACTTGGGCAAAGGGCCTCCGAAGTGCAAATGGTGTGGCCGGGCGGATTTCAAAAGCAAAACCATGTACTATGGACACATGAAACAATGTAAATTGGCACATAATAAATGAAATATGAAATGGATGACGTGGTCACAAAATATATACGATTCAGATGCATTTGATGCATTTCAGCAAAATATTCTGCCCAGTTGTTTGCAAAAATATAATCTTGATTTTGTTTGTGAAGTATAATGAGGTTTCGTTCTGCATCGAACTACGGATTAACATTTGTAACACAAACAAAACAAAAAAAACATAGGATTGTAAACCAATTTAGATACGTAAAGCGCCAGCGAAATAGTTACATAAACATACTGGAAATATTAAATAAAAAGAAAGGCTTAAACAGCGAAAGTTTTTGAATTGTATGTGCTTCCTAGAGGAAAAATAGTGATTTCACTGTGTTTCTTCGTAGTATGTTTTACTCAGACCTTTTAACTTACAATGTGTTTTACTTAAAGATTGAAATGTGGTTGCAGAGTTCGTTTCTGAGTCAATATTGTGCATTTTAATAGAAGAAATTAAAACCACTGAAATCAGATTAAAAAAAAAAAACAATCTTGTAATTAATATACATATTGATTGAAAACAAATATATATTGGATATTATAAAAAAAAAGGATTTGATGTTTCGTCGAATACAAAAGTTAAAAACAAAAAATAGATCAAGTAAGCAAACAGCGATTAAAGCACACAACGGAAAATAACAGAAAAGGAAACCTATTGATAATGAGAAACGAATACTGTATCTTTATTACCAAAATAACAGAAAAAGGAAACCTATTGATAATGAGAAACGAATACTGTATCTTTATTACCAAAATAACAGAAAAAGGAAACCTATTGATAATGAGAAACGAATACTGTTTCTTTATTACCAAAATAACAGAAAAAGGAAACCTATTGATAATGAGAAACTAATACTGTATCTTTATTACCAAAAAGACTATTGTTTTGTTCTCATCTGCTTTACCACTTTCATCTTATGTCTGGTATATGTTATCAGTAAGATAAAAAAAAAACTTTTAAAAAACATACTTTTTGCATAAAATCGTAGGCCGTTAGGCACGCTTTAATTAAGATGATATCATGACCATATCTCTGCTTTTCTCCAATTTCAGCACGTCTGCAAGCTGTGCTATCAGTCCTACAAGAGCCGCTGGACACTGAAATTCCACATGCGGGCCATACATCGGGTGGGCGGGCCTCCACCCAAGTGTCAATACTGCGGCAAGGAGGACTTCCGGCAGAAGGACGCTTACTATAGGCATATCAAGATGTGCAAGGAGAAAGCGGAGATATGGGATTATCAGACGATCGCGGGATCGGATAAGAAGTGATGTGAATAAAGAAAAGGGCCATGATATGGGATTATCAAAATGTTACTTGGTCGGATAAGAAGTGTTATGCGCAATGAAAAATAGGGTTAGATATGGGATTGATTATAAAAATTTTAAGGAATCGGACAAAAAGTGATAAGAGAAAGCAGAAATATAGGATTATCAACAGATTCGATAAGAACTGGTTTGTGGTTAATGGCCAACCCTGAACAAAAATGAAAAGTTGTGATATTGTTGTAAAAAAAAGCGAAATATAAACTAATATTGGTTAAAAAGACCGAGATATTCTGGTAAAACACGTAGACTAAGAATATTGAGAAGGGCTGGAAATAAAGAATACAAGACAAATATTTTCTTTAAAAATGTGCACTATTTGAGTAGAATTCTGGAGCGTAAATTGTCGCATGTTACAAACACATTTTAAATAGATATAAGTAATTTATATATTTTAACACATACTTGTAAATGTACATTTTTGAACTAGACACTGTCGTACTGCTTCTTTTTGTGAAATAAATTGTAGATATTTAATGTCATATATTTGTTTTTCGTTTCGCACATAGTTTTGCACGTGCCCCTCAATATCGATGTATTTCGACCGTTCCAACATGTAACGGTATGAATTAATTACACAACAAATCTTCCATACTTGAAAGCAATTTATAAATACTCTTGATTTTGGGTAACTTGCGTAAAAACATTATGGGGTTTTATTAAAAACACTTGGATCGCAATGCATCATATTTTGGCGTGAAAGATTATAAAAATGAATACGAACGATTTCAAAATTAATACTTAGATTGGTCTATTCTTTAGCCAATATAATTAAAGGAGTTTTCGATTGTTCTGTTTGCTTTCAGCACCCGTCATTTAGCAGCTGCAGCGCCGGTTTGGTGTGCGAATACTGCCACGCTGTGTACCAGAGCAAGTACAAACTCCAATTCCATCTCCGCGCCAAACATGCGGTGGGCGATGCACCCGCGCCAATCTGCAAATGGTGCGGGCGCCAAGGGTTCACTTCGCAGAGTGCGTACTATAGTCATATGAAGAGATGCAGTGAGGAGGTTAAGAAAAGGAAGGAAGAAGAGTGGAGGAACGATATACGATCGAAAGATGATCTATTGGATATTGATTGAATGTTGGAGACTGATGCAAAATATTAAAAAGGCCTATTTGTGCTGGTGCTCATCGTACTTTATTCCATGGACGAATATGAATGAACAAAAACATTGCGAAAATATGAAGCAGCTGTTAGAGTGTTTCCTACTAGTCATACCCAAAGTTTAGCAATCAAAAGAATAAGGGAAACTGGTCATGACAGTAGTATAGTAGATCTAAACAGCAAAGTTTTGTTTGCAATTATTATGAGATTTTTAATTATCTGTTAAGAATTAACATGAACTAAGCACACTTAAGAGTAGGCATTACTTTAAGGGTCGCTGGGTCTTGGATTAGTTCATACGTCTATTTACATTGTTTTTTTTTCTTACAAAATAATATACTTTACTATAAATGTAATCATTCACTTATTCCGCTTTTATATTTGATGTTTAGTTGATGAATAAAAAATAGGCAACGGGCTGCATTCTTTATTCTTCAATCGCTGATTGGAATTCATAACTGCTTGCACAGATTTGATAAGGGAGCCTCAGTAATAAATATGTACATGTATATTCTGAATAATTCGACTTAATATGCAACCTTAGTATCAGTTGAAAATGGTTATGAAAAGAGTCGATTTTCTGACGTCTATCAATGAGAAATAATGCCCAAAAGATAATATTCTGTACTGTTCATTGCCGTGTTTAACAAGCCTATACAACCAAACAGTGATTCCCTTGCTAAATCCAAACTTTCTTTGCTCCTTTGCAGCTGCACGTCTGCCCAATCTGCCACGCCGTCTACAAAGCCAGGAACGTCCTTCAATTCCACATGCGCGCCACTCATCGCGTGGGAGGAGACCCGCCCACGTGTAAATGGTGCGGGCGAGATGATATAAGGTCGAGAACTGTGTTCTTCCAGCATGTGAGGAATTGTGGGATGAAGAAGGGAGATGGAGGCGGTCGCGATGGAGGAGGAACAAAGTAGATCAAGATAATGCGCAAATGGAGTTCATTATATTTTAAGGAAGACTGCAAAATGACACGACATTGTTTGAGACATGCAAAGTTAAGAATAAAAAAGAAAAGAGAAGATAGGGGTGACGTTTTTGGTTTGAATTTTGACTCGGATGGGGAGGGTGAAATATTGGATAAGGGGTGCAGGTTCACCTACTTGTGATGACTATATGTCGCAGCGAAACTTTAATTTTCAGCGAAACTTTAATTTCGCTAGCGAAAGATTAATTTTTCGGATCATGTATGCTTTCTATGTCGAAATGTTATATATAAGGCCTTTGATCACTGTTTATCTTAAATATATGTATAGAAATATATTATGGGTCATCTAACCAATCTGTCCAAAGCTTTTTATGGAGTTCTATTCAATAATGTAATCGAAATAAGCCGATTAATCCCCGAGTTCAGTTCATAACTCACCTCACGGATAATCCTATCTGGGAGTGTGCTTTATGTCACTGATACACATAATTGAATCAAAAGATACATGAAACATAATCATTTTAGGCCAAATCCTAAATTTTGACTGTTAAAGTATCTTAAATAGACCATTTTTTCCAACATCATCCGAAAAATTAATCTTTCGCTAGCGAAACTATAGTTTCGCTTAAATTAAAGTTTCGCTGCCACATATATATGACAGTCAATGCTGTAAGTGGTTTCGTGATTGTGTAGAGTGTGACGTAATAAATATAAGATAGATTTCGTGTAGAATCGTATGTTCGAGTTAGGACGGTCTGAGTGGAGCAAATATCTTTGTGAGTTTGCGGTTGTTGTTATGACTACACATTATAGGGTGTCGTATTCCTGATATGCTGACTGCTATCCGTAATAATAAAATGATTTAAGATGATTTTGGTTCTTACAGCATTAAATCATTATGCATGACATCGAATTGACATCCAACAGCATTACACACTTAGATGAGCATGTTTTGGAATAATCTGATGAAAGATGATGAAATAATTGTGTCTAGCATTGTGTATAGCAAGTTATGTTTTGTATTTCTCTATAATGCTATGAACACTCATCGTATCGAGTGATTGCCAAAATAGATATTTTAAACAACTCAAACATCGTTTCTTTTATATCTGTTTTACAGCCTCTCGTGTGCCACGTCTGCTACCAAACCTACAAGTCGAAGCCCAAGCTTCTTTTCCACATGAGAGCCATGCATCATATTGGTGGCGACCCACCCAAGTGCCAACACTGTGGTCGAGACGATATCAAGTCGCAAACTTCGTTTTATCGACATGTCAATCAGTGTGGGAAGTGAGCCGATGGCAAATGGGGATAAACTGTGTCGATTCTTATGTGGACATGTGATGGATCATACTAAAACAAGTGTTCTCTATGGAACAGTGTTAAATTGTTGTAGATCATTTTAGAAACTAGACTATATTTTGATTAAAATAAAAGCATTTGGTTACGCAATATTTGAAACTGTGCTTACTTTATTGAATGAGCTATATGATAATATTCAAAATTCGATCGACGATTTCTGATATCGTTGGAATTTATTAGTGGCGCATAAATACAAATGTATAAAGATGCGAAGAAATACGTAATAAGAAATAAAATGCTTTGCATGATTGCATATTTCTGTGTCTGCTGAAATGTTTAAGATCAAAATTTATTTTCGATGTGCAAAACAATAAAAAAGAAAATACAAACAGATTAAGGTCACCAAAAAGGTTCAAACAAAATAAAATATAGTAATTCAAAGGACAGAGGTCAACAGTTCGGTCTGAGTTCCCACTATGAGGAGTAGCTGTCGCAACCACCGATCCAAACATTTTATATTTTCAATAACTGATGAAACACCTAATTGCATATTCATTTAAGGTCTCTCAATACAGTGATTATTAATTAAGTGCATGACTTATTATCCTATATGCTACAATTAACATATATTTGAAAGGCTTCCCGATAAAAATCATATAAATTAATTAAGTGCACGACTGATTTTCTCTTTCATTCTTCTTTTCCTTCAGTTCCGTTGCCACCTCTGTCACCAAGGCTACGCTGCACTCAAGGGCCTGCAGTTCCACCTGCGGGCCATGCATGGGGTGGGCGGCGAGCCACCCAAGTGTAAATGGTGTGGCACCGACCACATCAAGACGCGAACGGCTTTCTTTCAACATGTTAGGAAATGCCAGATGAGACCAGATGCACCAATGGACTGAATGTTGGGAGACAATTTGTAGGGTGTTGAATGTGCCGCAATTGATAGAATTAAAGTTGGCTAGCGACTTGGTTCTAGGCGACGACGTTTAAAGCACGATGTGTATTCTGCTATGGACCTATAGATTTATCAGTGTTGCGTATTATTGTCTATGTAATAGATTTTCGTTTATTTACCGGATTCGTTACCATCAATTGCTTTCATTTGGATGCTTAAGACTGTTGTTGCTGAATATTTCGCCATTAAATATTATGGAAATAAAAACACCAATTCACTTTAAACGATAGTTTGTTATACATAAGCATTGAAATGATTGGCTATTTGTTTTTAACTTCAGTTCATTTGCCCAGCGTGCTGTCAGATCTACAAGAATAAACCGGGACTGACCTATCACATGAGGGCTATGCACCGTATTGGAGGCGACCCACCGAAATGCAAATGGTGTGGAACCGACCAAATCAAGAGTCGAGCCGCATACTTTCGACAAGTCAAAAACTCCCCAAGAAACAATGAAATGGAGAAAAGTAGCTTGCATCTTTCGGTGTATTCTAATCGAAGAACATAGCGTGTCGGGCTCTTGTGATAAAAAAAAACAGGATAGGATGTATTAGGATATTAATAAACTTGATATACTGTTATAATACTTTTTGTGCGAAGTTTGATAATACAGAGGTAAGATGAAAATATGTATGCGAATTCGCCAAGTATTTAAAAAATGAAACAGTTAAATAAGTATTTTCTGGTTGATGATTATGAGAAGCAATAGGCATTGTGATGCACCACAACTTATTGAAGAAATTCAATTCGGTGGATGACTAAGTGATCGTAGTTAAAGTCGAGTTTCGAGATTTCCCTCGAATTGCAATCAATATTGTCTGATCTGTCACTCACAGTAAAAAGCGTATTCATCATGTTACTTATACAAATGTATGTATGAAAAATGCAAGTATGTGAATAAAAATGGGAACTTTTTTTATGTTGCGTTCGACACATGATATCATATAAAATATTTATAAATTCATATTCATTATGGGAAACCTATCATTATTTACTAATAAGCATGGTTAATGGAAATGGAGAAATTGGCTTGACTTTTCATTAAAATAAAATCACTTCAATTTGGAATAATCCGTATTTTTCTTAATTTGCTTTGAACATTTCGTTTGCCCGTACTGCTGCCAAATCTACAAAGCCAGGAATGCGCTACAATTTCATATGAGGGCAGTGCATCTAATAGGAGGCGACCGACCAAAATGCAAATGGTGTGGAAACGACCAGATTAAGACTCGCACTGCCTTCTTTCAGCACGTCAGAAAATGTGAAAAGAAACAATAAGATATTCAAAGTCGTCTGAGTGTGTTAACAAACAAATATTTCGAAGATACCAAATATAAATCTCAAGCTTAAAAGATGTTCATTTGAGACAAAATACAGAATCAGTAAAACTTATGATTGGGAGACTGAACGATTATTCGACCAATATTTAAAAACAAATACGGTTAAATTATACCACGCAGTTAAATAAAAAATAAATTCGTGGTTGAATAACCTGGTATTGTTGCAGCATATTTCAAGACTTCATTTCATACATGTAATTTAGTTTTACCATTAATAATTTATTTTTTTTAAAAGCTTGTTTCCTTCTGTATAATATCGCTGATCATAAAAAGAAACGTGTTCACAATTTCAACATTTAAGTAACAGTCCAGTCGTCAATAGAACAACACATGTAGAATTCTTTGTAAATAAAAAGGAATATATGAAACACATGTTATTCAGTAACCTCATTGATATCAATATAAGGTTGTTGCTCTGAATCACCTGTATGTATGAAAAGCTATGAACAATCTCACAGTGCATTTCAGAATATTTGTTTGCTTTTTGCTTTGTTGGGTAAATGTTAAACATCGTTTAAAAAATCAAAACCATGTTTTATGCTATTGTGACAAAGTTTATGGCATGTAATAATATATGAAAATAAAAATGAAACTAATTTATCTGAAAGTTTATATTGATTCTTGTTTCTCTCATTTTTCTTCAGTTCGTTTGCCCCTACTGCTGCCAGATCTACAAGGCGAGGAATGTGCTACAGTTTCATATGAGGGCAGTTCATAGGATAGGAGGCGAAC
>LQRL01162202.1:1198-33306 GCA_001703475.1 Hydroides elegans
AGGATATTGTCAGGGTAAGGTGGATTATATTATCTTTGTAACTGAACTTGAATATTTATCTATGCTTATTTACTTGAAAGTTTTGCTTAATATATTAAAATCTAAATAAGCTCAATAGTTGTTACAATTACATAGTTGATCAAAATCAGTTTATGTAGACTTTAAAAATAAGTGTTCAATAGTTTCATTACCCGTGGCTTCATTAGCAGTTTATGTAGACTTTACAAATAAGTGTTCAATAGTTTAATTAGACGTGGCTTCATTAGATTATGTATACATATCTTATATGCTTAAATCTTATAGCAAAATACTGGCATTCCGATTGCCATGCGTTATGCGCTGGGGTATTCTAATCACCCATGTTAAAATGTTGGTAGTTTTTATAGGTTTCAAAATTTCCTTACGCCAGTTCATACTACTATTGTATACATATATGCTGTCCTAATTAGCTTTAAAAATACGTAAATCCTGGTTTTTCACACCTACTTTTGGTGTTTATCATATTTATTTTTCTTCATTTTTGTACCATGTTGTTTCGCGGCATCCCTATTGCCATGCGTAATGCGCTGGGGTATTCTTATCACCCCTGTTAAAATGCTGGTAGTTTTTAAAGGTTTCATAATTTCCTACGCCAGTTCATACTACTAATGTATACATATGTACTGTCCTAATTAGCCTTAAAAATACGTAAAATTATGTTTTTTTCACACCTATTTTTGGTGTTTATCATATTTATTTTTCTTCACATTTTTATCATGTTGTTTCGCGGCATCCCTATTGCCATGTGTTATGCGCTGGGGTATTCTTATCACCCATGTTAAAATGCTGGTAGTTTTTATAGGTTTCAAAATTTACCTTACGCCTAGTTCAAGCTACTAATGTGTACATATAAACTGTCGTAATTAGCCTTAAAAATAGGTTCAATTCTGTTTTTTTTTCACACCTACTTTTGGTGTTTATCATATTTATTTTTCTTCACATTTGTATCACCGGCATGTTGTTACCCTTAGGTTTCTTCATAATTTTTAGGATCACGTATATTCAATCAAAAATATATTTTGCGGCATCTTTATTGCCATGTATAATGCAATGGGGTGCTCTTATCATCTTTACAAAATGCTTGTATCATATGCATATAGGTCTTCAATATATCATTATACCTAGGTTTTTATCTAACTTATGCATATAAACTGCCAATATGGCATCAAAATATCTATATATTATTTTTTATCCAAGTTAGTTTATTGGGTGGCCTATTTTTACAGTATATTTGTATTTTTTATTACCAGCTTGCTATAATCTTTATCTATAAAATATATATAAAATACGTTTTTTTTCCCAGTTGGTTTATTTGGTGTCCTCATTTTTAACTGTATATTTGTATTATTTATCACCGGCATGCTCTTTTGCGGCATCTTTTGCCAATTTTATAACATTGGGTGCTCTTATCATCTTAAAAAATGCTTGCATCATATGCATATAGGTATTAATTAATTTCAATATATCTGGGTTTTCAGCTAACTTATACATATAAACCACCAATATGGCATCAAATATCTTTTAAATACGTTTTCCCAGTTAATTTATTTGGTGTCCTCATTTTTCCTGTATATTTGTAATTTTTATCACCAGCTTGCTATAAGCTATATCTATAAAATATCTATAAAATACGTTTTTCCCAGTTGGTTTATTTGGTGTCCTCAATTTTACTGTATATTTGTATTATTTATCACCGGCATGCTCTTTTGCGGCATCTTTTGCCAATTTTATAACATTGGGTGCTCTTATCACCTTCAAAAATGCTTGCATCATATGCATATAGGTCTTCAATAATTTCAATATACCTTGGTTTTTTACTTACTTATACATATAAACCACCAATATGGCATCAAAATATCTATTAAATACGTTTTCCCAGTTTGTTTATTCGGTGTCCTCATTTTTCCGGTATATTTGTAATTTTAACTACAAGCGTGCTAAAATCCTTATCTTAAAAATACGTTTTTCCATGTTAGTTAATTTGGTGTCCTCAGTTTTTACTGTACATTCAAATTATCTTCAAATTACGTTTTTCCTAGTTAGGTTATTGGGTGTCCTCATTTTTTACTGTAAATTTGTATTTATCACCAATATGCTCTTTTGCGGCATCTTTTACCATTTTTATAACCATGGGGTTCTCTCATCACCTTTAAAAATGCTTGTATCATATGCATACAGGTCTTCAATAATTTCATCATATCTGGGTTTTCAACTAACTTGAATATATAAACTGCCAAATACGGCATCAAATTATCTTTAAATTACGTTTTTCCCAGTTAGTTTATTGGGTGTCCTTATTTTAACTGTATATTTGATTATAGCAACATCTTGCTATAATCTATATCTATAAAATATCTATAAAATACGTTTTCCCGCTAGGTTCATTTGGTGTCCTCATTTTTTACTGTAAATTTGTATTTATCACCAGCATGCTCATTGTGGCATCTTTTGCCATGTTTTTTTCCATCGGGTGCTCTTATCACCTTTAACAAATGCTTGTTACATATGCATATAGGTCTTCAGTAATTTCATTATACCTGTGCTTTCAAACTAAATTATTCATATTAACTGTCAAATATGGCATCAAAATATCTTTTAAATCCGGTTTTTTTTCCAAGTTAGTTCACTTGGTGCCCTTGTTTTTTGTACTGTATATTTAATATTTTTATCACCATCTTGGTTATCATTTGGTGCCCTCTGTATTTGTACTGTATATTTGTAATTCTTATCACCAGCTTGCTATAACCTATATCTATAAAATACGTTTTTCCAAGTTAGTTTATTTGGTGCCCTAATGTTTCATAGTATATTTGTCATTTTTGTCACCATCATGCTCTTTTGCGGCATCTATTGCCATTTTTATTCAATGTGGTACTCTTATCAACCTTTCAATATGCTTGCTTCATATGCATGCAGGTTTTGATATTTCTAGCTATTGTATGTCTGGTCTATTAAGCTATTGTATACATTTATACTATCAATAGACATTTTTCTGCCGTTAGAAAATTCATTGTTGCAGATTATGAACCTGGCAAGAACTCTTCGGTGGTCGCAACCTATGCAACATCACTGCGACTTCCCTCGCCCACGTGGATCAGTTACACGTGTCAACCGCGCATCCAAGGGAACGCGAGCTCTCATGTTCGAATCCGGTTATAAGGTGTCAGCAGGACACGTGGTCGGTCACTACCATGCCAACAAACCACTAATCGCAATGCGACCTCTGCGACTAGCAGAAATGCTAGTGCGCCATAGGTCGCGAACATTATCTCGAATACACGAGTGCATTGTCATCGTCGCAAACATTATCTCGAATACACTGATTTCATTTTCGTTGTTGCGAACATTATCTTTAATACACGAGTGCATTGTCATCGTCGCGAACATTATCTCGTATACACGAGTGCATTGTCATTGTCGCGAACATTATCTCGAATACACGATTGCATTGTCATGAAGATTATAAATGATTAACGATAACATACTTTCATATCAGACAATTGTTTGATCGCAATGCGACCGCTGCGACTAGCAGGAGTGCTAGTGCGCGATCGGTCGCAAACACTTCCTTGTGTATACAGGTGCTGGTCACATCATCAAAAGTGATAAATATATTCAAAAAAACAAAAAGAAAATTAATATTCACGTCAGGCTGATAACGAGAATATGGTTTATGTTGTTTAATTCAAAAATAAGATAGTTTTACGAACAGACTCATGTCCTTGGGTGGGGAGTTTCTTTCGAAACGTTTTTCCTGGTTTCCCCACCTTGAATATGCTTATGTTATCGCAATGTTACTTTATTATTGCAATCTTGTTCATTGTTTTGTATTTTGTTCATTGGATTGAACGTCAGAATAAATCTGATCTAACCACAATTCGTTGTTGTTGCATATTCACCAAGCAAGTCCATGAGTCTGTTCGTGCGTTCGTTCGAAGGAAAATACACTTTGCGAAAGCAAATACTTTTTCCGAAGAATGATCGCACGTTGATTTATTAATAGATCACCAATGTTGATGTCTTCTATTTGTGTCGTATATAAAAGTCTACTTCTTTTGTTTGGGTGACTTAATATGGAATAAGTATGTCATTCTAATATCACGTGCAAACATGCGCTGCTTGTAACAAATCAGTCATGCGTTTATTTGAAACACATCAGAGTTTAAAAAGAATGTGGATAGATTATATCTTTCAGTTCAACGTGGGATATTGTCAGGGTAAGTTGGATTATATTATCTTTGTAAATGAACTTTAATATCCACCTCCCACCCCTCCACCAAATATTAGTTTATTTGCAGCCTACTTGTATAAACGGTTTTGGTATCTATTGTAATGCCTGGTTTCCCCACCTTGAATATGCTTATGTTATCGCAATGTTACTTTATTATTGCAATCTTGTTCATTGTTTTGTATTTTGTTCATTGGATTGAACGTCAGAATAAATCTGATCTAACCACAATTCGTTGTTGTTGCATATTCACCAAGCAAGTCCATGAGTCTGTTCGTGCGTTCGTTCGAAGGAAAAATGATTACCTTTTTCCCAAGGCTATGGGCAACAAATATTCCAAAAACCGATAATATGCTATAGTTATCTCTTGCGTATATATGAAAATATTATGATATCTACAGGTTTAGAATGTTTCATATGGAACGCATGGGCAGGCTTTCGTTTTGAATTTAGTCATTTTTTAAAATCAAATACGATCATACGCGATATTAAAATATTTCAATTGCTGTCACTACCATTTTAGTCCTCCTTCCAGTGTCTTCCTTACATTTGCGTAGGCGTATGCCTTTACCAATCACTAACGTAGATTAAAGTGGTAGTTAGTCTGAAAATATACATATACAAACATTAAAATAGCACTTTTTTATTCGATTTATAAAACCAAAAAAAAAATACTTTTTTGGTTATGAGTTTATCTCTATTGATACTTTTTATCGAATGTGCTATCTATAGCTTCGTAATATCATACATTATGCTTACTGTCCTTTTTTATCATGTCATTTTTATTTATTGGTTAATTAACACTCACTGCACGTTATCGCAACATCTTCACTGTGACCACAATTGTGGATTCCCCATCCGCGATGTCCACAATCAGAAATGGAAACTTCATTTCCATCACAGTTGATATTATCCAACCAAATAGTTCCGGATCCTGCGATATTCCCTGCCGTTGAGCCACCACTGAATGTTTAGCGATAAAGCAAAAAATAAAATCATTATAGTGTGCAGAAATATAAAATTTATAATAGAACTCTGACAGTATCAGCTAAACATGCAGAGCACTTCACGACCAAATAAGGTGTTTTTGTTTCTTGTAGCTACAAAATATTAAATATAAACATGCAAGCCAAATGTGGAACACCTTTTGTAGCTACAACTCGTGAAGTCCTCTTCAAACATCACGTTAATACAACACATTATTAAGTTAGTTATTTTATCAATTGACACACATTATGCACTAGACTCTACACTAAACGCAACATTCCATAGGACAAACATACCTGCGCCCAAGTTGTCGACACACAACAGCCGCATCTGTATTACCAAAATTATCATCACATACTGTTCCCCATTCTCCATTGTAAAATACCTCAAGTCGTCCATTGTTATTGTTTGCGATACCGGAAGAGTTTATGAGACGCACTCTTTGTGCTGTATTTATATGAATGCATTGATCAATATTATAGTTTGATATAGGATTAGGTCGCATCACTTTAAACAAATGGTAATGAGCATCAGTTAAAAATGTTTTATGAAAGATCGCTTTCTTAAGCTTTCCCCAGCTGAAAATATTATAAATGTTTACGTCATAAATCAAAACCCACTCCCTGTAGACATATATATTCATAATTGCTCTTGATTTACAAAATACAGCGCCATATTTCATATGAATTAGAATATACTGTATCATTTTCATTTAATTTAATATTAACACTCACTGCACGTTATCGCAACATCATCACTGTGACTACAATTGTGTCTTCCCCATCCACTGTGACCACAATCAAAAAGGGAAACTTCATTTCCATCACAGTTGACTTCATCCAACCAAATAGTTCCAGATCCTCTGATATTCCCTGCCGTTGAGCCACCACTGAATTGTTAGCAATAAAGCAAAAATAATATCATTATAGTGTGCATAAATATAAAATTTATTATCGAACTCTGACAGTATCAGCTAAACATGCAGGGCACTTCACGACCAAATAAGGTGTTTTTGTTTCTTGCAGCTACAAAATATTAAATATAAACATGCAAGCCAAATGTGGAACACCTTTTGTAGCTACAACTCGTGAAGTCCTCTTCAAACATCACGTTAATACAACACATTATTAAGTTAGTTATTTTATCAATTGACACACATTATTCACTAGACTCTACTCTAAACGCAACATACCATAGGACAAACATACCTACGCCCAAGTTGTCGACACACAACAGCCGCATCTGTATTACCGAATCCATCATCACATACTGTTCCCCATTCTCCATTGTAAAATACTTCAAGTCGCCCATTATTAGTGTTTGCGTTCCCAGAAGAGTTTATGAGTCGCAGATTATCTAACAAATACATACATACATAATACATTAAATAACGGTGTAATTGGGTATATGTTTTACTTGTTTTTTACTCCAATAGTTTGTTTTACAAATATTGATTCTGGCTATATAGATAATTTAAATTATTGTTTGTTTTTTAATTATTGTTTATGTTGTTACTACAAAGCCTTATGCATTAATATGCACATTTTATATTGATTTACTTGATTTAATTATTCAACTTTTTTCAACTTACAACATGATACCCAGGCATCCTCTGATCTGGCACCGCTCTGATGTTCATAAAACGAGAGAGAACAGTTGAGTAGTGTGTCCTCTGTACCATTGCATCGCACGATATTAATCCATGTTATGGCATAGTTTGTCTGACGTGTCATTGGAAAAATTGCATTCCCTCCACTTGTGAAAATAGTTGCAAATATAACATATGTTCATTAAAACATCCGTTTAAATTGTTGATATATAATATTTATTGACTTAAAATGCACAGTTTGTGTTGGCCTCTTTTAGGCCTAGCCCCAAAGATAGGGGCCAATAGAGTTTAGGTATCCGTCTGTTCATCTGTCTGTCTGTCATCACTTTCTTGTACGGGCTAGAATATTTGAACCAAAAGTCATAGAAAATGTGTTAATGTATAAAATGAAATATATTAGCGTGAAGATATGCCTTTTGAAAGTTTCGGCCAACTTTCAGTGGTGAAATGGAGAAAATTTGCCGAGCGCATTTGTTTTTCCTACAATGAGCTTGTCTGGGCTAGACTTTTGAATGGAAGGTCAAAGAGACTAATGTGCTCAAATGAAAGGTCTTGGTGTGTATGTTCAGATTTTGTTACCGGAGGTTGGTCAAATTCAAAATGCCCTAGAGTAAGCAAACGTTTCTCGAAACATGAGCAACACTTTAACACACTGAATGAGTGCAGCATCACTAATAAGATATGTTTTTTTTTGTATGATTTGATTTATATTAAATGTAATATTGATTAGACATAATTTACAAAAAACGTTGACTACCTGTATCCTAACTGGCGGCATACAACATTCGCCCCATTGTTATTCTCATGAAATACGTCATTATACACTGCTCCCCATTCTCCATCGTGACATATTTCAACACGACCTTGACCCCTAGCAGACGGGTGTAGTCTGACGTGACCTAATTTAATGTGTATAATGAGCACAATCGTTAATACTTAGCAATACTCCTGCGCTGCAGATTTGTGTGAATCTAAATATTTTAAATATATCATTATCTATTTATCATGCTTATTATGCAATATTTGATCACTCAGGACTAATTGATTTCATATCAGTCAGGCAATGTATTAACAACATTTTAATTGATTCTTAATTGATTTGACATCATTCCTAATTCATTTATATTTCGAAATCATTTACCTTCATCTTCACATGCCTCTCCTGCAATGCAATTCAAAAGGGATTAATATGTTACATTGACAATTAATGGATATGGCCGAATAAATAAGGATCGCAATCAGGTTATTTCTATTGTATTGAATCAAATGCTTTTAGCTAAAGTAAATGCATTAATGTTATCGGGATATCCATTTATTGATTAATTCAAATATATATTACCGCATCATGTAATAAAAAACAACATTTCCAGGAATTAGTGTATATAAAACAAGAAAATATAATCGAATTCAATCTCTTTTATCTTAAGTTTGTACTACACATTTATAAAATATAATTAAGTTTAGATTTCATTATTTATGATTTATATGTGATTACAATATTATGATAGATATATATACCAAGTATGCTTTGAAATTCTCTGGTGATATTTCGCATTTGAGACCAAATAGATCCATTCATCGTCTCAACGTAATGCAAGAGCTCCCCCTCAACATTATCTGTATGAAAAAAAACAATTATAATGTGACGTTGATTAAATATTGCTGGATTTAACTATTAGGCACTGAAGTATTAAGCCGTTTTTTAACCCAATATCGAATTCATCGTTTTATAAAATTATAATGATTAAATCATTTCCATATGTGTAAGGTAATACTTTACTGCAAACCAAATATAAACTCTCATGTTAATAGATACGTTGATAAATATATCTATCAGCTTTATCTGAATATTAGATACATGAAAAATGTTAATCATGCTGCAACGACAGATAACAAATCTGATTGATTTGAGTATATAACAATGTTACATTCAGATTCTATTAAGGGATACCCATAGTTGATGTAAAGTTGATGATACACACTTAGATAAATGTCATGTTTCAAAGCGGATAACTTTATTGCAATAATAACGCAACATACCGTTGCTATTTTTCATGTAAACCCAAATTGATCCATTAATCCCGATATTCTCTGCCAGCTTCAGAAGCTCAACTATATGTAAACAATGTAACCATAAATACAAAATAAAAAAAATATATAGTTTTTAGCATTTTGCAATGCGTAATGCCGATATGAAATATGGTCAGTAACATCATTTGTCATAATGGCATTCAAATGAGCAATTTATATTAATAGCTGTAAAAACCACGAACAATGTTATAAGTCGTAAAATATTTTATGCAAATAATAAAAAAAAGTGATATATTATGAAGTGACATGCATGAATATTATATAAAAAACACTTAATTCACAGGAGTGCTCTATCGATATTGATACAACATAAACGTATAACAAATCATAATTCAATATCATAGGATAAATAAAAGTATATTTCATATATGCTTTGTAATGAATACTGCTGTTGAGTTCTATCATACTCTCATATAACAAATCAACATTTGTTACATTTTCTATGATGACATTTATCGCCTTTTCGATCTCAAGGGTCAGAGTTTCTGTATTTATGAACATAAAGTCCATAAAAATATCAATCTTTAAATGATATCACAGATTAATTGCAATGTCAATTATACAATATTACTATTAATATTAGATATATAATTAAAAAATGTGATTGTCTCATTAATAGATAATTTTGACCGATTGAATAACGGCTACATCATCGGCATTATATTGCTCAAACCACCTTTTCTATAACGTTTATAACCAGATAATTTGCAGTTTAAAAAATACATGTGACTTGGACAATTTCTAGGTAACAGGTATATGTATCAACAACATATAGAAACAGAAAACTTGCGTTAAAATTGGGCTTAGTGAAATATGGTATTTCTATATTGGTAATTACCAGTATATTTAACACCAAAAAACAGAAGATGTATTAATTATAGGAAATAATAATGTTTTAATAACATTATATGATCCCAAGTATATTTGGATGGTTTATTCTTATATTTCTATCCGTTTATTTACACTATTTTATTCCATATTCGCATATAATGAATACATGTTGAATTTGTTCGATTCAGATATACTTAAAATGCAAATTTTATAGGTACATAATGTATCATTGATTCGTTCAGGGGCCTAAATCCACAATTAAACTATAGCAAATTAACAGAGGAGTGAATGAGAAAGTCGCCAATTGAGGAATAGAGAATAATAGATACATGGACTGAACAAAGGGATGCTGGCGAAGGCAGAGGGGTGGGGTATGAAGCAAGTGCGAGGAGGTCGGTGGCTTAGCCCTCTATGATAGCTTGTTATTACTTATGATACCATTTCTGTTGTGTGATTCTCTTTCTGTATGTCTCATTTGAAGCCAAATAGAACTATTCACAGCATCAATACTGTCAGTAAGCTCATCATTAACTTGACATGTGTGAAAAACACACCAAAGCTAACAAGTTTACAATGGAACATTTTACTAGTTACATAGTAAACCACACAAACAGGTTAGCATTCTCATTATTCAAGGAATAACACATTTTAAATGATATTGAAGACTTTAATTTTGGCATGATAGCTTTAAAATTAAGTATAAGTGAATAGTTAAAGCACTATTGATAGAAAATAAACGTAAATTGATTAATGAATATAACACCATGTACGAATAAGAATACATTTCATACCTTCTATTGAATGGATACTTCTGTTGAATTCCCTCATACTGTCATTGACAAACATGTTCAAATTTGTTACATTTGCTTTGAGCTCATTCAAGCCATTTTCAATCTTGAGGGTAAGGATTTCTATAATAGCAAATATCAAGCAAATCAAATCAAGTTTGTTCAAATCAAGTTTTTTTTCAACACGTTACCTGTTGAAATGATGATCTAGCAATGTAACTATTAATTTTTTAATGAAAACCTTCATAATTAATTTCTAATGATATCCGTAGTTGATTTATGAGGTGTTAATTATACAAGTATAGCCGTAATTGCGTTCAAAAACTTTTTTATCGTATGGTAATTTTTGTCAGATAAACATCGCGACTCGATGTTTTTTCTAAAGGTTAAGTTACACATGACAAAAGCATCATGCACGTGATGTATACCAGTTGAATAACTTTATTTTACTTCAATAAAACATTTATGTCAGATAGTATGTCTTAAGTGAGTTTGATTTAATAAAAGATTAGTAAGCAGTTATAAACATACCGTTTGTGTTTTGTGAATTTCTTTCAACACGGCTAATTTGAGACCAAAGAGAACCATTTAATCCTCAACATCGGCCCCGAGCTCATTTTTCACTTGATGTATGTCATATTAAATATGTTTTAACCAAATAAAGCTTAGTTAGTATAGTATACAATGAAACTTTTCATAAATAATGCAATGCAGTAAAAACACCATACATGTGATCATGCTTTTAAAAGAAAATGCATCTAATTGCTGATTTCACTTATTTTAGGATATGAACTATAATACTAATTGTATAATATATTATATAAACACATTGTATTAGTTATACCATTTTTGACACATAAAATTCGTCATATCATGTAATCGATATATTTGAGTACATTAAATAGACCTATTCATCCTACCGACTATGTGATGAATTGAGCTATTTGATTCCCGGATACTGTGTTGGACAGATTCATTAACCGATGTGACAATTTCTTTAATATCCTGTATCGATTTGTCATAATTCTGGGTCTGAACTCCTGATTAATACAAAACACCACAGTATTCTTATACAATTATTAGTAAATAGTCATTCAAACCCTAAAAGGATATACGTAGATGACAATTTGACAGTGACAGCATTCTGTAAAAATATATGTGAACAAACTCCACAGTAAGTTTAACTTATTGTGAATTGCGCTATAAAATAATGTAACTAATTGCAACAGCAGCACAAATAATTGCAATCCATATCAAGAAGGCCGGTTTAAACCACGAAGGCAAATTTTAACCAAAATATAATTCATGTCTCACATATATCCGATTGAAATTGCATTGCTAAAATAATATCAGCGAAATCTCAACATGATAATATTACATTATAAATGATTTTATTTTTGTTGTCGTATTACAATAATAAGTGAGGAATATATGTATCATACCAACTACGTCGTGAACACTGCTGTTGATTTTCCTTATATTCTCCTGAACAGATCCGTTTACTGCTGTGATATTTACTTTGACCTCCTCCATGATGAGTTCCAGCTTATCAGCCTGGATAACTGTTAATTTCAGTGAATTTGTGAGAGCAATAATACTATAGTTACTTTACATAGGCCTTCGTTTATTTAGGATTGATAAGTACTTAGCTATTATTTTATTGCGATGATATATTTTTATGATATTGGCGCGCTAGTGATTATGCTAAAATTCATAAATAATGCGCTTATTGAAATGTTAATGTTGACCAAATACCCTTGTCTTTAAAATCTGAGAAATTGCCCTGCATTTCATCAAAAATCGAATTCAACGCCGTCAAACGCCCTGAGTTCACCGTTTGAAACACATCTACAAATGAAAAAGAAAATACATATACAAATATGTAATTACTTTTACATTGTCATTTATTTTTGCTTTTCAAAACAGGAAATCTATTTCAAGTATTTATTATAATGTATTGTCATCCCAATGATTTAGGAAAATATGATTTTATTTTTCAAATTATCAATCTTTGCTCTTTATAGTGATATTCACTATTGAAATCAATTATATCAGTTATGATGTACATCGCTTTTGATATAACAATATATATTAAGAAGGCCACTATTAGCTAAATGTATATTTAATGGGTCACGCATCTCTAATTACAATTTCACTGCGCTAAAATAATATCAGCAAACTCCCAACATTATTAAATTATTAGTGATTTTATTTTTTGTCGTCTTACAATAACAAGTGAGGAATATATGTCTCATACCAACTGCGTCGTGAACACTGCTGTTGATTTTTCTTATATTCTCCTGAACAGATCCGTTTACTGCTGTGATATTAGCTTTGACCTCCTCCATGATGAGTTCTAGCTTATCAGCATAGATAACTGTTAATTTCAGTGAATTTGTGATAGCAATGATACTATATTTACTTTACACAAACATTCGCGTATCTAAGATTTGTTAAATGCGAAGCTATTTCTTAATTGCACTAGAATTTTGATTGATATTAACGCGCTATTGCTAATGCTAAAACAAGTAAATAATACGCTTATCTAAATGTTAATGTTGACCAAATACCATTGTCTTTAAAATCTGAGAAATTGCCCTGCATTTCATCAAAAATCAAATTCAAAGCCGTCAAACGCTCTGAGTTCACGGTTTGAAACACATACATATACAAAATACATATACAAATATGTCATTACTTTTACATTGTTATATAATTTTGCTTTCCAAAACAGGAAATCTATTTCAAGCATTTAATATAATTTATTGTCATCCCATTAATTTAGGAAAATATGATTTTATTTAAAAAATTTTCAATCGTTGCTCTGTATAGTGATATTCACTATTGGAATCAATTATATCAGTTATGATGTACACCGCTTTTGACATTACAATATATATCAAGCAGGCCAGTTTTAACTAAATGTATATATATAATGAGTCACGCATCTCCAATTACAATTTCATTGAGCTAAAATAATATCAGCAAACTCTCAACATTATTATATTATAAATGATTTTATCTTTTTGTCGTATTACAATAATTAGTGAGAAAATAAGTATCATACCAACTACGTCGTGAACACTGCTGTTGATTTTCCTTATATTCTCCTGAACAGATCCGTTTACTGCTGTGATATTAGCTTTGACCTCCTCCATGATGAGTTCTAGCTTATCAGCCTGGATAACTGTTAGTTTCAGTAAATTTGTGAGAGCAATAATTCTATAGCTACTTTACACAGACATTCGCTTATCTAAGATTTGTTAAATACGTAGCTATTATCAATTGCACTTGAATTATTTTATGACATTAGCGCGCTAGTGATAATGCTTAACTCCATAAATAAGGCGCTTATTTAAATGCTAATGTTGACCAAATACCGTTGTCTTTATAATCTGAAAAATTGCCCTTCAATTCATCCAAAACTAAGTTCACGGTTTGAAACGACTCTACAAATGAAAACATACATTTACAAATAGGCGTATTACCCATGTATGTTCATTTGAATTTGTTTTCCAAAACACGAAATATATTTCAAGTGTTTAGCCTATTTAATGTCAACCAAATTATTTATGAATGAATGTTTATATTCTTCAAATTATCAATTGTTACTCCACAAAGTGATAATCAATTTTGGAATCAGTTATATCAGGTATGATGAACGTCACCTCTAATATTTTAATACATGTTAAGAAGGTCAGTTTTAACTCAATACATATTTTATGTGTCACATATTCCGATTAAAATTGCATTTTGCTAAAATTATATAAGAACACTCTCAACATTATATTATAAATGAATTTGTTTTTATTATTAAATTGCAACAATAAATGAGAATTTTATGTCTCATACCAATTACACCATGAACGCTGCCGTTGATTTCCCTTATACCCTCTCGAACAGATCCGTTTACTGCTGTGATATTAGCTTTGACCTCATTCATCATGATCTCTAGCTCATCAGCCTTGATAACTGTTGAATTCAGTAAATTTGTGAGAGCAATAATACTATAGTAACCTTACACAAACATTCGCTTACCTAAGATTTGTTACGAAGCTATTTCTTAATTGCACTAGAATTTTGATTGATATAAGCGCGCTATTGTTAATGCTAAACATGTAAATGATACGCTTATCTAACTGAACATTTTGACCAAATACCCTTGTCCTTATTATCGGAAAAATTGCCCTGCAGTTCACTTAAAATCGAATTCAAAGCTCTCAAATGCTCGGAGTTTCCGTTTTGATAGGACTCTACAAATGAAACCATTCATATATACAATTAGGTGTATTGCTAAAAAATGTCCATATGTATAATTTTTTACAAAACGCGCTATGTATTTCAAGTATATAATCTAAACTTTATTTTAATTGATTTATTCTTCAAAAAGTTAATCGTTGCTCTTTATAGTAATATTCACTTTTAGAATACCATATATATTGACTCATTTGACTTAGATGCAAAGGAATTTTCATATTTCGCACTCTCCAGACGGATGAATGTACACCAATCACCACGGTCAGATGCTGCGGTCTTGGATTTGAAAAAAAAATTTTTGACGGGCTTTGGCGACAGGGCTTTTATGGGGACTTCTTTTGACGTGGACAATCTATCTCAGCCGTTTACCACTACGGTGGTTGTTTTTTCATCTAAAAGATTTTCTTGAATGCTAGTTTCTTCGTCTTTCTCTGTGTCTCATCCCTAGGATTGCTCTTAGGCAGTGCATTAAAAATATCTCGATTCTGCGCCCTTCGGCCAATCTTAGGGTCGATGTTTCTGATGCGTTTGTGGGTTTGGGCACGATGAGAGCATTGTAAAGGCATATCTTTTGGGAATTGCTCATTGGCTTCTTTTTTAACTGGCCTCTCTCAGTCGGCGAATGCCGTCAAAGCGAGTCCAATACGCCTTATGACATTGTTAGTGCGATTTGGCACTTCACCCCCAGGAATACGAACTCTTCTACGTGATCTTCTTCTTCTTCCCCGTCGATGATTATTCGCTGGTCGCTCGGGGAGATAATTTTACATTTGGCACCGTTCATTGTCGTACCCCATTTTTGGCATGCATTTTTCAGCTGTGAGATTGACAAATATTTTTTTTCTCGAAACTCGTCGATAAAAGGGTAGTATCGTCTGCGTACCTGATGTCTGAAGATAAACTGTCATGGAGTTTGAGTTTTTTATCCAGGTTTGTTGTTAGTTCTGTCATGGTACATTCCAGGACATCATGAAATAGGGAGATGATATAAGGCATCCTTGTCTAATGCCGATCTACATTGAGAACCATTCAGTTAACTGCCCATCGATGACTACCGCGCACTATGTTTCACTATATATTGAATATAATACGAACAATGATGGGTCTATATCGATGGCGATCATCACTTTAACCAGGGCCTTAATCCAAACCGTATCGAAAGCAACCTTAAAGTAAACAAAGTTAAAGTGTAGTGGGACACGATGATCTTTAGCATCCTCCGTCTTCAACTTTATCCGATTCAGCAGTATTTGCTAGGTACCTGTCCTGGGATAGAAAGGAGCGATATGGCTCTGTAATTGCCTGGATTGAGTTTAATCTCCTTCTTATGTATAGGGATGACCAGCGCACGTACCCAGTGTTTCGGAGTATTCACATGCACTCATGAATAATTTTTGTCATGGGCTTCCCACCCGCTTTGAGAACCTCTAATGTGATTCGGTTGATGCCCGGAACCTTCCGTTTCCCTATTTATTTTGACAACCTCCTCGATTTCCTCTGAGAAAATTGCGGAAGGTTGTCTACTTCCTCATAGGAGGCGGGGATGTTGTCTATTGTGGTGGGCTGGTGGGTGATCGCGGTTTTGCTGAACAAGGCTTAGTTGGAGATATTCATTGCCCATTTCCTGACATCCTGCTATCCATACTGGATATCAGGAAATTGTCAATAGATATCTACAACTTAGCCTCGTTCAGCATGTTAATAAACTCGTGGGGATAATTCACGAGAACAGGTTATTGTACCAATGCTATATTACAGGTATGCGTCCATTTTAGCTTTTAAATAATGCTAATTGAAAATGGATTAATAACGTAGATAAAGATTTAAACGTTATCAAAAATGCCTTTAGAAAAGTTACATTTGTTTTCAATTTGAAGACGCATATATAAAAGATGTTAACAAGAAGTCGACGCTTTTTGGTGCACCCTGTCTTAGCCTCGTTAAACTTTTTCAAACACGCTCAAACCGTATCCTCGGTTTTCAATCGAGTTCAATAACTGGTCTTTAGAGGTTGTGGCTGTTGCTGTGTTTATTATCTAGCTCCAGGTATTTGATTTTGTATTATAACGCCTTTGCTTAAAGGCTTTCCGGCCGCCTTCACTCCTTTATTTGCTGATTCTATTTTCTGCTTTGAGAGGGTGGGGGTACTATTTTAGTCCTGGCTTGACGCCCAACTGCCTCTGGCTATACCTATTGTTTGTTGCTTTCTTATCATAATTGCTTCCTAGTTTTGACGTCCCCCATGACTATGTTGGTTTGGTTTTCGGTATGACATCTAATTTACTTTGAAGCATATCGCAGAATTTCTCCAAGACATATTTGCTATAGTTAGGGTCTGGCAAATAAACTCGTGTCCTGTCGACCGTTCAAGAGTGTTAATTTTGAGCCGTTCATTGCAACATTCGTACGACAGCTGTGATTGTTGAGCTGCTTTTCGACTCTAATTGCAATTATCTTGTTCGAATGCTTCTGTAAGAGTATCGTTTCAGTGGGTTTCCAAAACGCCTAAAATTTCAATATTGATGTTTATATTTCATTATGTATAATCTCTAGTTTTCCGTCCGTATTTAGGGTTCTTAAATTCTATGTAGCTATATTTTTGTGACCGGGAGATCCTTAAAACCCTGTTTCACCCAGGAATGAGGGTCGTTTTTTGTGGTGTGCTGTCGCGGAGAGTGATAAAGCGTGCATGGAATTTTGGAACTTGCTAAAGGACATTCCAAGAGATCATATCCAGCAGAATCAGCTACGGAGCTGATCATGGCTGGACTATAGACAGTGGCGTGATCCTGCCCCGGAAGTTGCCATTGGTTCGGATGTACTCTTACGCTGCCTTCGGATTCTCAGAGTACTGTTGCTGCACAGTGCTCCGCTGCTCGCCAAGGTTCAGTATGTCGGCCAGGACAATGTACCGGGTATGGCCAGGTGATCTAACACTCCTTGTAGGAGCCACTGGGCGAGAAGTAGATAAATCAATCCAGGTTAGGCTCATCGTAGAAAAAGATGTTGATCAGTATAATAAGTAAGCTACTATCTATCTAAATACACAAGCTGTGTTAAAAGCGGCGATCTACATCTACATGCAGCTATTTATGTATATTTAAGTGTTACATGTCTTGCATTGCTTTTTGCTAAGATAATATCAGCAAAAAATAAAAATGTCACATACCAACTACACCATGAACACTGTTGTTGATTGTCCTTATATTCTCCTGAACATATCCTTTTATTGTTGTGATTTCACCTTTGACCTCTGTCATGATGATTTCTAGCTCATCAACTTTGTTAACTGTTAATTTCAGTAAATTTTTTGAGTGAAATAGTACTATAGTTACTTAGTTACACAAACATTCATTTATTTAAGATTTGATAAATACGTAGCTATTTATGAACTTGAATTCTTTTAATATATATGCGCCTTTATAACGCTAAAATACATAAATAATTCGCTCATTTTAATGCACAATTTGGCCGAATACCCTTGTCTTTATAATCGGAGAAATTGGCCTGCAGTTCATCTAAAATCAAATTCAATGCGGTCAAACGCTTTGAATTCTGATGCGATTCTACAAATAACACGTTTTAAATATACAAACATGTGTATCGATATCACGATTTTTTCAAAACACGAAATTATATAAACTAAATATAAACTAAAATGTCAGAATGTTTTGTAACCGTTAACCTATATCAACCTGAAGTAAAATGTACAAATATTGTCCTACCCAGTTTTGCTTGCAATTGCATAGATAAAACAATGGCACAAATGGAGATTAGCACAGCGGCTGTGGGTAATACAACAGTCAAGCATGATTTGATCCAAGAGAAGTTGTTATGTCTTTGAACTGAAATTAATTAAACAAAACCTAACTATTTAATAGTGACATTATTACGTCTATATATCGGAATGAGTTCAAAACTATTTTTACTTAAAATATATCGCTGCAATTATAGTTTATTCAAAGTTTGATTTTAGTTTCAAAAATGTTTAAATGTGTGTTCGACCATGTATCAATATTAACTTTTGGCCAGTCACATATGTATATCACACACTTTCAATAAGGGGGGTTTACCATTTTCACATTTAGGTACAACCAATGTTTTATTATTGTAAACATAATTTCATGTTAATATTTATACATTTAAATTTCTTGTTGTAAGCCGACCTTATGTCCTCACCCATTCTCGTGTTGCATCTATAATATATGTGTATATGTATTATTTGCTCAGCACCTGTTTTGCATGTATTTATCATAGCGTTTAAGGCATGTGAATTTCTGGTTTTTATGTTTTGCCAATGGTGCCCGAAGAATGGTGCCCAAACAAGTTCATCACATGGAAGCCTTCTGATTGGTTAATTTATATATAGTGCCGTTTTGGCGTTAAAAAGGTTATGTTTGTGATAGATGAGATATGGTATTCTACAAACCCATTACTAAACGATCTTATCGTTATTTATTGATTGTGTGTTGTTTAATAATGTTTTTGTGAATGTTCAAATTACGGGAAATGTTTCGAATAGTGCCAGTTTTTACATGTTCCGTATTAAGCTATCTAAAGGTAGTTTTTGTAAGTTAATACATTAGTGTGTTAGTTTGTGGTACATATATTAATAGTAATGGCTTTTGATTCTATTTTAAGTT
Source organism: Hydroides elegans (assembly GCA_001703475.1). Taxonomy (NCBI): domain Eukaryota; kingdom Metazoa; phylum Annelida; class Polychaeta; order Sabellida; family Serpulidae; genus Hydroides; species Hydroides elegans. Next base: position 20,672 of record LQRL01162202.1, read on the forward strand.
CTTAAAAGTAGTTTAATCACAGTGTGTTTATTGGATTTCTAGAAGCTCATTCTTCGGCACTAAATAATTTTAGGCACCATCACGTGGTCTAGGGTTTTGCTTGGGCACCATCCAAAAGGTATAAATAGGGGTGAGCAGTACGGGTAAAAGTGTGATGAAATTCGACTGTTTTGGAAATGCGAAAGGTGTTTTGGATTATTTTAGGAAGTGATGGAAACAAACTTATTGTTTCGGAATAGAACGTGAATAGTTGCGAATAGTAAAGGATATATAAGGATATAGCACTCAATTGTGAATATAGAAGAATTGTATGGATATTGCAGTTAAGGGAAAGCGAAATAAAACGGAAAGTTAATCAAAAAGGTGTTTTTTTGGGGCTAGCGCGTTACTCGAAAGTGCATAAACACACCATTCAGCTAAAACCTCAACCTACACATTTGACACACCCATATCGGTGCTTAGAATGAAGAAGATCCTCAATGTCATAATGTCAATTCGGGTCAATTATTGCCATCATATCAGCCAGCAAAGAGTTATTCATTGGCTTAGAACAGTCGTATTTTTTTGCAATGCTAAATAGCGACAACAGTGAATATAACTGGTGTAAATATATACTTTAGTCGACTTTTCCTTATACAACTATTTGCATGTTTTCTGATTCTAAGCAAAGACTTATAGGGTCATTCTATAAATCGACAACATCAAAATGTTGCAGGTATAGTATGTTTTGCGCACTCTTATATGCCGTGTGTGCAGGTGTATCAGTAAATAACAAGATTTCAAGTTAAATCTTAAATTATAATAATAATATCGTACTTTGTTTGAAGAACAATTTTCAAATCCACCAAAGAAAAAGTAATTTCCAGTGTTTGTGGTGTTCCCTGATAATTGTTAATGTATGACGTAGCATAAAGTACCGTGTGCTTTGTCTAAATAAGAATTAGTGTTTGATAGACACCGAATGGTATACATTTTAAAAAGGATAAAATCTGATTGCCAATGGTGTTATTTGATTATTGTCATATATATAGACTTTTTCTGGGAAAGCAGATAGTTTTGCATTTGTTTGAATTAAGCCAAATCATTGTGATTGTATGAAAACCATAAATTATTACAATTAACATGAAAGTTTTGAAATTTGTATTTAGTGATCAGTTGTAATGCATAAAAAAATGCTAAGTTAAGATAAGTACTAGTGCATTTATATTATGTTTTAATCGGTTTCTTTTTTTTTGGCAAACCGATTGTTTGCGTTTTTAAAGTTTTGAAATGTTTCTTGGCTTGGCGTGTGGTACTGATTGCGCTCGTGTCTTTTTATAAGTTCATTGAAAATGTACTGGAGTACTATGTGTCGCTGCGTGTTAATTAGATTGTGCATGTTTTGCGAGATAAGGACCACCAACCATGACTTCCTTGATGAAATGGCTTTGATAGTTGGTAAGATGATAAACGGCCCCTCATCAAGACACTTCGGCCCCTCATCAAGACACTTCGGCCCCTCGTGAAAAGACACTTCGCCCCCTTCTAAAAGACACTTCGGCCCCTCCTAAAAAACACTTCGGCCCCTATTACTTCGACCCCAACCACCTTAGCCCTTTGAAAACAATATTTTCGAATCTTATACAATGTTTTTAAGCAATGATGATGAGAATATATGACATTCGTTGTTGATTTTCTTTTTTCTGCTCATGGATTTATCATTATACACCGTATAAATTTTTAAAGAGTCTTTTATTTTAAAAAAAATAGATGGTCCAAATATAACAATATTACAACACTTTTGTTCATATAAATATACGATTTATAAAGAAAATGTTGAAAAAGTCACGCTTTCGTTTCGCTCTATTGTAACAAGTTGTTTCCATTTTGAAAGAAATATCAGACAAATGCATACAATATCAAGTTATAGGAACATATTTTACCAAGACTTTTCAAAATAGAAAAAAAAACTGTTGGAAAAGGATAGTTTGAGTTTAAATTGTGCACAATTCACTGAATTTTGCATTTTATGGTATGAGACTGGTTAAAATATTGTTCTTCTATTCATAAAATACAAAGGGACCGAAGTATCTTGTGCGATGGGCCGATGTTTTTTGAAAGGGGCCGAAGTGTCTCCTGCTAGGGGCCGAAGTATCTTTTATAAGGGGCCGAATTGTCCCATCAGGGCCGAAGTGGTAGGGGCCAAAGTGTCCAAAATTCCTCCCAGGTAGGTGTTATTTCTATATAATGTGTGTTAAACTAAAAATACAACTTTTATACTAGGGGGGAAATTCATGCGAATGGCAAACTATTAAATGTATCGTTATTTAGCTTATGCAACGTAATATAAAATTGTTATCAAGATGATGTAGATTTAATATGCAAAATATCATTTAACATTGCCCGACTTAAGTTCTAACGGACGTTTAAAATTATATTCAATTAACTTCAAAACATGCCATTAAAACATAAATGGGAAATAAATGGGATTTTAAAAAATAGATTTGAAGTGACTTTTTAAAGTGACTTTTATACTTTTTTAGAACTTAAATTGGTATATTCGTAAAATATGGTTTAGTCTGGCCTTCGTAACCTAACACTTATAGAATAGGAAAAATATATCATATACATTTAATATATTAATCTATGACTAATCAACGTCCAAATTCAGAAATGGTTATTGTTAAACCAAACCTTTAACAATGTACTTATTTAGTACGGTAAAAAATATGTTATATTTTTGATAAAGATTCGATGAATATTCAATATAAAAAAAAAACTAAAATTTACCGATCCAATAGTGCGAAATCATTGTATCGAACAAAACAAAATCAAACAATTTTGTCAATTACTGTATTCAATATCAGTAATTTTAGCACGGGCACATTAAAATATATAACTTATAATGTGCAAGTTGTAAACTCACGTTTATCGTCTTGTTTTCTTTCATCAGTTCTTTGTCCGAACGATACCAGCTCTATGTCGGTATCCATGCTTTATTTTGCGATGCTGATTTGGTATTCTATTCTACAAATTACAAGTTCATCCTTTCAAATGGTTTGCGGACCCTAGACTTCTAACCCGGATGCATACAGTTTTATAGCATTTCATGATTGATCAACAGATGAAAATGAAAGCTACTGGATATATTTACATTGTCGTCTTATCTTTGTCTCAACATTGTTGGTGTCAGATTAATTTTGAAGATGAAAATGTGTGTAATTACATATTTGTATAATTGAAAAATTCGACTACAAATCTAGTAAGCATTTATTTACAAAGGACATTTAGTTCAAATGTTTAACTCAGTAAAAAAAAGGTTGATCAACTATGAATGTGTTTAAATATCAGAAAGTCAGAAACAACTTTCAATTTTCGTGATATTCATTCCAAAAACATAATGCAACATTGTGATTATATCTGCCTTTTACAATTATATTAATCCAATAATTTAATATAAAACCAATAACGGGACTATATAGTACATGTGTATACTCTTATTCTCGAGAAATGGGTTAAACATACGTTGGCAATTTATGAAATTCAATCCCCTAGTCTGACATTAGTCTGATATGAAGGAATTGATAAGAAGTTCGTTGAAATTATTATTTTATTTTATATGTTTTATTTATAAATTATGTGACAATATAAACATAAGGTGTTATAATTGCTAAATCACGATAGTTTTCTCATCGACCAAACCCTTTAACCTGACATATATAACATGTTAAATCCATTATCCAGATTGTAATTTCTAGTACAGTCATTTTGTGGACATAGAACCTTATAGCATGACATGACATATATAACATGTTAAATTAGTCATTCAAAATAAGATTTTTAGCACACCTACTTGATGCACAACGAGTCTTATTGGTTCTGGGTAATGGATGGTGTGATAATAGTTATTGCGTTTTAAATATGTACACATGGGGAAACTAGATTAATAGGTTTTTTTAATGTTTAGGCGTCGTGCCATTACTCAGATTTATCATCCAAAATAAAATAAAAAATGATTCAATGTGAACCAAGCTGTTACACTTGAATAAACGAAAGTAAGTTTTATATATAAAGAACGAACATCATGATAATACGATAAATTCAAATAGAATAAATTATGACCATTTATAACTTATTATGTGCATTGATCTGCTGCATCAAATTTATCAAAATAAAACAAAAACAAGGCTTCGGGAAGGATAAAAGTCAAACTATTTTTCAACACAAATACAGTGTCAGTATTTCAAGTATGTTATCAATACCGCCATCAATACCGTATAAAACTCTTTAAACAGTATTGATAGGATTTTTTTTCATATAAGACTGGGAATAGTTATTTCCATAATAATAACTAAATTACAAAATTAAAAAACTGTGTAGAAAAGGGGATCTATGGTTGCATTTTATCATAAAGGAACCCAGATTGGCGGGAAAATCCCCATCACCGAATGAATACATGGGGGTTCTCATTGCTAATAAAATATGATCAGAGTCAATTTATAGAAGTAATGTATACCCGCCCTTAGAACAAGTTTTGAGGTTTATAAGCTGAATCAGACATTCAGAATTTGAAGACACATTTGAACTCTCTGTTTCTTATACATTCCAGGTTGGGTTGGTCGTTTAAAAACAAATCATATTCAAGACTTCAGCTATTAATAAAAATCTTACAACAAACAATTGCATCATGGTTGTCAATTAGTAGACACTCTATGTTTGTTTTATTTATCAGTCGACGCTATCACTTTCGGGATAAACATATTAAGAATATAAAACAATGAAGTGTAGCATATTTTATTTATTCTAATTTGACATAAGTCTGTGTTAATGTTGTGATTAAATGACGAATTAAACATTCTGTGTGGCACTGTTTTGTAAACGATTTTCTCTTTTGCTATCAAGCTCAAATCATATTTCATGGCTTCCTGGGTGGCATTGTTTTTGTTATATGATTTATTTCTTAAAGCAAGATCATAAAATGTCTCGAGACGCCTTGTGTGGTACTAATTAGAAATGTTCACATGAAAGTATGTGATAAATTGTTTTAACTAATTCATAGAGATTGTTCAAAAGTAAAAAGTAAATAATTCGCCTTATCATGATAAAACATTTATATGAAACAAAAATTATATTAACATTAAAAAATATGGTTATATATTGAGGTTTAAATTGAAACATATGAATTGAATGATTATTTTGATAGTTGATTTTATATCCTTGACAAGTACCCACATTTGCCCAACGTTAAGCAGATGTTGATTTGTTTTAGTAAACATGAATTATTATTGATCTGAGTTGGACATGCTGACCTTAACTCATGTTTACCGACAAGTCAACGTGTGCTTTAATATATGCTTTTATTATTAAAATTTTAACATATATAATTTTATTTCATAATATTCAGTCGCTTTGATTAGCTCAGTTTGTTAAGCAATGGAATAAACACCTTTTTGTTTTAGATGATCAGCGACTAAAATGCATATTTTGTTCCAGTTTAATACGTTTACAGAACTCGTAATGCTCTGTCCATGTCTGGATATAAAACGTCATATGAAATATGTTTGCTTATTGGTCTCGGATGACTTTATCCGATTGTATAATAAAAGGAATCAAATGCAGGGAATCATCGCCAGTAATCATAATTTATTTTTTTGTTGAGCAATGCTGATCAACCGATGCAGTTGCAATGTAATGCTCTGTCCATGTCCGGATATGAAACGTCATATGAAATAGTTTTGCTTATTGGTCTAGGATGTCTTTATCCGATCGTATAACGAAAGGAATCAAATGCAGGAAATCATCGCGAGTATTCATATTTTTTCGGTTGAGCAATGCTTATCTACCGATACAGTTATAATGTATATAAAAACTCGATATCTAGGTCATTTGAACCCGTTGTCATACATCTCCGGATGTTATGTTACCGGCAGCGTCAAATATAAAGGTCAAATTAAACAAGGTTTCTTGTTTCTTTGTAAAGTAAAAAGGCAACTTGTTTTTGTTATGTTTGTAAACGATGATTTCAGATTTTGACAGCTGAAATATTGAATAAATAAAAAATTAAACGCCTCTATGATTATCTTCAAATAGCTGGACGGATAAAACTCTAGCGGAGAAAATATCCAGTGGAGAAAAGCCAAGTCGAGAAAAGCTCAGTGTTAAAAAAAGAGTCAAATTGGATTCATTCGCTTTATTCAAACTATTTATTCATTTTTTTCTAATGAATACAACTAATTTCTTCAGTTAACTGATAAAATCACAGGGTGCAGGAAACTATATTTAATATCTAAATTACGTATATCAATCTTAAGGGTGCGTTCGAATTGATCAAACCAACCTTCAAACCAAGCTTCAAACCACTTAAGGTCGTGGTGGCGATAAAACCTATTTTCGGATAATGAAAAACAAGCAAAATATCGAAGAATTATGTTTATACCCCGTATTCTTTTTAGAAACAACTGTAATCGGTTAGGATTGGGTTAACACGATCTAGAAATGTTTCGAGTGATTTTATGCTCGAAATTACACTTCTAAAAAGTAAGGTAATGGGGCTTGCCCTTCAATAAGCATATCACATAATTAGTACGTAATTGGCGTCACGACTGTAAGTCGTTTGAAGCTTGGTTTGAAGTTTGGTTTGATCTACATGTATTTGAACGCACCCTAAACGAAATGCCCGTTATTAAAAATTATCAATTTAAATGGCTAGAATAATAGTTTTTTTTTACAGTTCATTAACATTAATATAATCCATACTTCGTAAAAGAAACAGTTCGTCAATACAATTTTAAAAGCAAAAATAACACATGAAAGCGACATCACCCTTTATCCGAACTGCAATTCCCCTTCAACCCCCATTGCAATCAAAACATGAAAGCAAACTCACACACGAAATCACTTAACTCAATTGCAATCTTGATAGCGTACCACAATGCTGCCCAGGGTTTCTCCACATGGTCTTTTCTCCACTGGGCTTTTCGCCTGGACTCCTTCAAATGACATACCACCCATATTTAAGTGTACTTTTTTCGCAACAGGCACAAAGTTAAGATGATTGTCATTTTATTACAATAAGATAATTTAAAGTTGTTTTTAAGCGTTTTTTTGTTGTTCTGCAATAACTGAAGGGATAAGCTACTCTGTTTTGGTATACAGTAATCGCGCTTTATAACTTTGCATCGTGCAACAACTAAGCTTATTTATCGTTATAACAAATATAAGATGATTATCCCTTGTTCTAGTATAATGTTATACATATTTCCATCATATGTATTTTCACATGAACGCACAAAGGGAATTATTGAATGACATAATTATATAATAAACAAGGATCAACAAAATGTCCCCTTTGAAAATTCTTATTAAAATATTATCCTCATATCAACGACCTTAGCTCATTATTATAAGCTTTTATTTTTTTTTGTTTTCATTCACCGTGAGACGACTGGGTGGTTAAAAGAGTAAAAGTTACGATTTTATATGTAAACAAATATAAGTCGAAAAGGACATCGAACATTTTGTGTGCTTTTAAACGAAATATACATGCAATAGATATAGTGTAGCCCGAGTATTATATCACATACGCAAACCTGATTGTGATTCATTTTCTGCCCTCGTTGCAAAACGGAAAGAAAAAAAGTAGTTTCAACCCAAATTGCTGATTTTTTTTCATTTTGTTTAAATTTCGCAGCAATCACTAAACAAGGTCCACAAGCGCATTCCAAAGATTACCATTAATCGAGACGTTACTGCATATTCCAGATAAAACGATACATTATGGAAATTTGTTCCTTCATGTTCATTGCTGTGATCGTGCGGTTTTGTTCATAAAGAAAAAAGATAGTCTATTAGTCCAAGTTAACAGTTAACATTTCCAGGCACAACATGATTATAAATAGTCACATTTTAAATCAATATTTGTTGAAGTACAATAAAATTGTCTGATTTATAATTTACATATTCATGTACATGTAAAACTTTGCAATACATTGCGGCACATGCATATTTTTTAACTTATGGAATCATTATGACGGATCCTTCCACTTGTTCCGAACATACAGATTAAATATTCTGCATAATGAAACAATATTTTTTTCTCTCAGATTCGCGAATAGTGTAAATATGTATATATTCGTCATATATTGAATACTTGATATATAACTAAGAAAGTATTGTTGTTTTACTTAATCTATTTTGTAGCTTATATAAGATCATATCTCAAAAATCGAACAGGTGAATTGCTTTTAGATACGATTAATATACGTTAAAGATATTGGTTGATGAGCAACCTATATTATTATTTCGATATTCAATATTGAATAAAAGCGCAATTTATTTTTAAATAAAGATATAAAGTAGGAAATTATAGATTCAAACTTTCAAAAACATTTTCGTAAAAAAAGAAAAGGAACAAACAAATTTAAGCCAAATAACAATTCAAATAAGCATTATATAGTATGATATACAAGGGCATCTAACAAAGTATAACCGATGATTAATTATATCTTTAATCTTTAATCAGTAACTTTGAATATGTAAATACAATATATTTCTAGTTTATATGTGATCGCCATTCATTTAAAATGATCACCATTTTACCCATGGCCATAGCAAATACATTTTCTTAAACCGATAATATGTTATGGGTATCTATAGCGTACAATGTATATATGAAAATATTATGATATTTACAGTTTTAGAATTTTTTACATGAAACACATGGTCAGGTTTTCGTTTTGTATTTTGCCATTTATGTTCAAATAAAACACGATCATACGCGATATTAAAACATGTCAATTACTGTCACTACCATTTTAAGCATCCGTCTAGTATCTGCCTTACTTGTGCGTGGGCGTATGCCCTTACCAATCACTAACGTACATTAAAGATGGTCGTTAGTCTGCAAATATACACATTCAGACATTAGAATAGCATTTGTTTTATTTTATTCATGAAACAATATTTTTACTTTTTTTGAGTTATGAGTTTATCTCTATTCGACAAGTTTTTATCGAATATGCTATCTATAGCTTCGTAATATCATACATCTACGCTTACTGTTCTTTTTATCATATTGTATATATCTGATATGCATTGGAATAAACAAAATCATTTTTTTTAATTGTTAATAAATACTCACAGCATCTTATGGAAACATCCTCACTATGGCTACAATCGTGGTTTCCCCATCCAATGTGACCACAATCAAAAATGGAAACTTCACTTCCATCACAGTCGATATCATCCAACCAAATAGTTCCAGATCCTGCAATATTTCCTGCCATTGAGCCACCACTGAATTGTTAGCAATAAAGCAAATAAGAAAATGATTATAGCTTGTATATACACAAATGAACAATAGATACCTTATAGTATTAGCCATTGCATATAGTAAATGCAACACATTATTTAGTTAGTTATACTACTATTTGATACATATTATACACAAACCTTTACTATAAACGTAATATACCATAGGACAAACATACCTGCGCCCAAGTTGTCGACACACAACATCCGCATCGGTATTTCCAAAATGATCATCACATATAGTCCCCCATTCTCCATTATGAAATACCTCAAGTCGCCCATTGTTATTGTTTACGTTACCGGCCGAGTTTATGAGACGCAGCATGCCTAATCAATTTTTATATGAATATATTGATCAATACTATAGTTTGATATAGGATTAGGTCACATAACTTCAAACACTTGGTAAAGAGCATCAGTTACAAATGTTTTATAAAAAATCGCTTTCTTAAGCTTTCCCCTCTTAACAACTGAATAAATTATTAGTTTTTACGTCACAAATCAAAATTCACTGCCTGTATGCATATATATTCATAATTACTCCCGATTTTCAACATACTGCGCCATGTTTTATTTGTACTAGACTATACTGAATCATTTTAATTTAATTTAATATAAATACTCACTGCACGTTATCGCAACATCATCACTGTGACTACAATTGTGTCTTCCCCATCCACTGTGACCACAAACAAAAAGGGACACTTCATTTCCATCACAGTCGATATTATCCAACCAAATAGTTCCAGATCCGGCGGAATTTCCTGCCGTTGAGCCACCACTGAATGTTTAGCGATAAAGCAAAAAATAAAATCATTATAGTGTGCATAAATATAAGATTTATAATAGAACTCTGACAGTATCAGCTAAACATGCAGAGCACTTCACGACAAAATAAGGTGTTTTTGTTTCTTGTAGCTACAAAATATTAAATATAAACATGCAAGCCAAATGTGGAACACCTTTTGTAGCTGCAACTCGTGAAGTCCTCTTCAAACATCACGTTAATACAACACATTATTAAGTTAGTTATTTTATCAATTGATACGTATTATACACTAGACTTTACCATAAGTGCAACATACCCTAGGACAAACATACCTGCGCCCAAGTTGTCGACACACAACATCCGCATCGGTATTTCCAAAATGATCATCACATATAGTCCCCCATTCTCCATTATGAAATACCTCAAGTCGCCCATTTCGATTGTTTACGTTACCGGCCGAGTTTATGAGACGCAGCATGCCTAATCAATTTTTATATGAATGTATTGATCAATACTATAGTTTGATATAGGATTAGGTCACATAACTCCAAACACTTGGTAAAGAGCATCAGTTACAAATGTTTTATAAAAAAAATCGCTTTTTTAAGCTTTCCCCTCTCAACAACTGAATAAATTATTAGTTTTTACGTCACAAATCAAAATTCACTGCCTGTATGCATATATATTCATAATCACTCCCGATTTTCAACATACTGCGCCATGTTTTATTTGTACTAGACTATACTGAATCATTTTAATTTAATTTAATATAAATACTCACTGCACGTTATCGCAACATCTTCACTGTGGCTACAATCGTGGCTTCCCCATCCAATGTGATCGCAATCAGAAATGGAAACTTCACTTCCATCACAGTTGACTTCATCCAACCAAATAGTTCCAGATCCTGCGATATTCCCTGCCGTTGAGCCACCTCTGAAGTTTTAGCAATAAAGCAAACATTAATATCATTTTAGTGTGCATAAATATAAAATTTATAATAGAACTCTGACAGTATCAGCTAAACATGCAGAGCACTTCACGACCAAATAAGGTGTTTTTGTTTCTTGTAGCTACCAAATATTAAATATAAACATGCAAGCCAAATGTGGAACACCTTTTGTAGCTACAACTCGTGAAGTCCTCTTCAAACATCACGTTAATACAACACATTATTAAGTTAGTTATTTTATCAATTGACACACATTATGCACTAGACTCTACTCTAAACGCAACATACCATAGAACAAACATACCTGCGCCCAAGTTGTCGACACACAACAGCCGCATCTGTATTACCAAAATTATCATCACATACAGTCCCCCATTCTCCATTATGAAATACCTCAAGTCGCCCATTTTCATTGTTTACTTTACCGGCCGAGTTTATGAGACGCAGCATATCTATTATTTAGAAATATGTTTATTGATGAACACAATCATATGTATATATGTTATATTTGGACTTGAACAACTGATGTTTGGACTTTTGCAAGAGCACAGAGCGTATGTTTTGAATCGGGTTTGAAAGTGTTTAGCTTCCAAATGGGTTAATTAATTGAGATTAAACAGTGATAATCTAGTGATTGAAATATTCTACATCTTGTAGCAAGTGTGAGATATATTTTACGGAATAACATTATTATTATATTCGCCATTACCGCTAGGGACAAATTAAGCAAGAATTGATATATATCAAATTTTTTTTTATCAATTAACTCAACAATCGTCTTTATGTGAGACTAACAACACGACACCCAGACGTCTTCTGAATAACCACAGTTATGGTTCCCAAAGGTCGAGTGAGAGCAGTCTAGTAAGGTATTCTCTCTGCCATTGCAAACCACATTATCAAGCCATATTGGTCCGATATGGCTTTGACGCACCATGGCCGGCTCTATATTATAACCCCCGCTGTAATAGATAACATACGGTTGTTCGTTGTTGAAAGATAGTTAAAAGCGTGAAATTTACTGCTTGCTATGTGAACAGTGTTTGTTTGAAAGCTTTTGATTTTGCATCTCTAAAAGCTATATGGTTTTTAAACTTACCAATATTTTGTTGAACACATTTTCAAAGGAAAACTTAATTCAACCTGTATCCGAGCTGACGGCATACAACCGTTGCTCCTTTGTTATTCTCATCAAATTCATCATCGCAAACGGTCCCCCATTCTCCATTATGACACACTTCGACGCGACCAAAGGCAATACCAGAAGGGCGAAGCCGTATGTTTCCTAAGCACCAATGAGTTAAAACATATTATTATGTATATTTCATTAACAATATTATCGATATCATAGTACAAATTATAGAATTTATTTTACTAGTAATGTTGAGGGGAAAAAGACAGTCATGATGTTTAAAAGTACATATACGAGGTACCATAGTTGTGCATTTATCCTTATTAAATCCAGGATTTAGATTATTTTATGATGGCATGCAATAAAGCTAAATGAATCATAGATTGTAACATAATATAACTTGACTTACTTGACTTAGATGCTCAGGACTCTTCGTCCCCTCGCTCTCTCCAGACGGCTGACTGTACGCCAATCACCACGGTCCGATGCTCTGC
>LQRL01162205.1:6824-26168 GCA_001703475.1 Hydroides elegans
GCACAATGGTCAGTTAAATTCAATTTCAAACAATAAATGCATTTCAATTTCAGTTAGCTCCAACTGCGAATCCTCCAGAAAAGGTAGAGGAATGCTGTCGTGCCTCTTTGAAGAATCTCCAGCTCGATTACCTCGATCTCTATCTCATCCACTGGCCCGTCGCCCTCAAGGTATTATTTATCTTAATATCCTTCATACATATAATCGGATCGACTGCATTCCTTAAAGTAAATATTTTTGTACTAATATAATAAACAACCTAAAGGTATATATTATTTTTAAATCCTATATTTATCCGAACTGCTATTTACGGTCGGCTATATACGTCAACGATGATATGTAGGTTCTTATCTCGATCACGGAAAAAAATATGTTTTCAGTCATACATGTATGCATCCAGGTTGCACCAATTTCCAAACATGCACTCTTACATGTACATAACATGTTTTGAATAGCCTATATCGTTCTAGTGCAAAACTTCTTTATTTTATTCAGCTTGCTTTTTTTTATAATTCAAATGTCACACTGAATGAAAATATAAAAATAGATAATTAAAGTTCAATTCCAAATAGAATTAAAATGAATGTGTTGTCTAAAACAATTGAAGGGCTTAGTGCACAAACCTGTTTAGTTAAAAAGACAGCTTGTTGAGTTAACAACACAGACTTCATTTTTGATATGTGAACCAACATCTGTATGACTATTAAGGGCGTACAATGAACACTTATTGAAAAATCATATGATTGAAAACCCTAAAAATTTTGATTTGGACCATGAAACTCGTTGTTTTACGTGCACAAACTAGTCCATTGCAATAAATTTGTAGTTTCAATGCAATTTGCCATACCCACACATAGTTAATATGTTGCGTGCACAAATCTGTCTTTTGCATTAGACATGTGAATAAAACTTTATTTTCTTTATATAAGAAATATATTAACTGAATTTTGCATAAGGCTGTCTTTTGCAATAAACATGTTTTTTCCGATAAACATGTTTTACCTAGAAAATAGGGAACTTTCAAAGCCGTTTTTCTCAAAACTACGATTTCACACTAAACAGGTTTGTGCACTAAGCCCTTCATTTATTTATGTATATATCGCAAATCTTTTGTTATCCAATTCCATTTACTCATAAAAGATAAATTTATGCTAATTCCTTATTATATCCAGGAAGGAGAGTTTTACTGGAAACCGAACGTGACGTGCATTTTATCGACACCTGGAGAGAAATGGAAAAACTCGTCAACTTGGGTTTAGTAAAGACGATTGGAGTTTCGAATTTCAGCATTGAGCAGTTACAAGAAGTCATGAATGTGTGCACTATCAAGCCGGCTGTCAACCAGGTAAGAGGGCATGGAAATGCGGTAAAAAGTATTTCAAATAGAGTAAAATTATAACATTGCTTTCCCGGGATACTCGACAAAATGATATGTTACATATTCATGGCTGGATCAGGGATGTACAAGGTACCTTAAAGGCGAGATTTGAGCATCTTACCGTACTCATAAAATTTAGCAATGTACGCTAGTGTCGTTTTAACGGCGAAAGTGTAGCTAAAGTTGACTTTTGTGGTTGTGCGACCGTATCGTCGGTTTTGGATTTTCGGTTAAGCGACTGTTTGTAAGCGACTGTTTAAAAAATGAGAAGCATGTACTTTGTACGACTTTAAATTGATATTCTTTCCAAAATGTTTTTGCGATAAGTCGTATAAAACAACCAACCCTGCTTTTATAGTTAAAGCCAACCAAAGTCTGTTTTCAAGGAATACACTATATAATACTTGTACATATATTGTTCCTTATTCACACGTGCATGGATACAGGTAAAAAAATAAAAATAAAATATCAATAACTACGTTATATTAACGTATTCTTTTGTATATTTCCAGATCGAGGTGCATCCTTACCTTAACAACGGCGCCCTCGTGAGTTTCTGCGCTGACCAGGGCATCGCGATCACTGCGCATGCGCCATTTGCCAGCCCAGACCCCGGAAGGGCCACGTGAGCAGATTTAATTGATATTCAATAGATTTTAATTTGAATTATAATTGGAATTTGATTATGATAATTTATTGTTTGTTGCACTAACTGGTTTTTTTATGCATCACTATTGATGAATATGATTGATTTATGCCGTTATGATAAAGGTTTCTTGATAAGTCTAACATTTTTTGTGTGTTATCAATATCAAGTTAACCAATAAAAATAAGAAGTACAAAGAGCGATATTTATGAAAATGATATGGTTTTTATGCCACTTACTTGACAAATAGTACAAAATATATACTCTTAAATTGTATTTGCTTTTATACGATATAATTACTTTTAACATACTTTTTAAAAAATCAAATAGGCGTAAAGATGACGACCCAAAACCACTTGAAGATCCACAAGTTAAAAAGATTGCTGCAGCCAAAAATAAATCTCCCGGCCAGGTTTGGATGATGAATAATTACTTAACATTTCAAGTATAAGTTAGTTCCCACATATATATTTCGATCTTACAAGGTGATATATGAATGCTTCCGAAATATACTGCCAGTCAAAAATTGCTTATATTTTTTTTTAAACATTTCTCAAAAATTTTATGACAAGATATATGATTTTGATACAAAAATATTATGAAAGTCGAGTATATCGTTAATACTTTCTGAAATTTTCAGATCAATCGAAAAACACTTAATATCTAAATTATTCATGGCGTTTTGTGATTTTTGAGTTTGACCCCCGTGTTATTTAGGTCATTATTTAAGAATCTCATTGTTTTTCAATTATTCATAAAACTTTCAGGAAGTAATGCCAAAATACTCTTCTTTCAAAATTTGTTTGTTTGAAAATGAAATAATCCTTCACGAATATTTGGGAGCATTTTAAACTTGAATATAAGCAATTTTTGACTTTTAGTATACTTTAGTTTACTTTTACTTTTATACATATCAAGTACATGTATGTTAAAATATGTTCAAAACGTAATTCGTAGTGAAATATTTTTTTTGATCTATGCAACGTATTAAAAACGTCATGCATGAGTCTAGACTATACAAGGGATTTTATCAACCTATCATGCAAATTATAATAATTAATATCATAAACTAGAATAAATTGAAATGTGTATGCTCGGTTTCTCCTGATAGGTCATCCTAAAATGGTTGTTGCAAAGAGGCGTCGCAACCATCCCAAAGAGCGTCACACCGTCACGTATTCAACAAAATATACAGGTACCAGGTCTATAAAATATAGCAATTTTACACCGTTTCATTTAGAAGAAATATTGTGTTTGTGTGTTCAAATAAAAGTATAAAAGCATTGAATGAGGTCATTCGAAGAATGAGTATTTTATACAAGGAAAAATATTACCTTTTTTATATTATACTTTAACGAGGACATGGTTACTCAGTAAAAAAAAAACGCCTTAATTTTCATTTCACATATTCATCCTTCCAACATAATTATTCAATGCATAGATCGGGTGTCGTATGAAACTCAAACACATGTCAATCATACCGTTGGAGGGTCTCCCTAAAATGCTTAAGACTAACACATTTTTTGAAACTAGAAATACGCAAGAACAACATATTTCTTGCAGCTTGCGGATTTCCAACTGACGAAAGATGAAATGGATGCAATCGATTCAGTCAACGTGAACTTTAGGGCTTGTGTTGGTGCACCGTGAGTTTTCATTTAAATTGAATGAATCAGGATTGTGTTTGGTGTTTTTAATTGGTAAATTAAATAAGGTATTACAATTTCTAACCTCAGAGCCAGCCTGTGTTGGGCGTTAAAATAGTGTTCCTCAAAAGCTCTAGAAGTCTACCCCATTTGAATTATCGCCGCGATTTTTTTTTGTTTACTGGGAAAATTAGATTAGGCATTTAGACTTCTAAATGTTTATATATTTTTTTGTGTTTATATCATCAATCTCAGTCATTATGTTTTGAATCATATCTCAAAGTCATGGTAGTGTCGTTTCCATTTTGCTCTTGAAATACTCATACAAATTCATTCACAGAAAAGTTCAACATAAAGTTATATAGAATTAGTTGAGACATAACTAAATAAGAAACGAATAGAACGAATGTACAACTAGCATCTCTAAAATAATGTATATTTTATATAACCTTAAGATAAACGCTATGTATAAATTCATATCATATTTATCAAATCACAAATTTCAAACATTTTCCTTTGCAGATTCGTGAAGTCAAAGTACTATCCATTCAATTAGATGATACAAGAAGAAAAACAAGAAATCACATTTTGCAGTATGAGTGGGACAAATCGAAAGGGTCGCATTTAATGATTCTACTATAGAATGAGTAATTTGAAACCAGTCATACCTTGACATTAGAATCTAATCAACTAAAAGGCGGAGCATTCAGAGTTTTCCTGGAAAAGAAGGCCAATTTGGATAATTTTCTATTGTGTTGCTCAAACTCCAATGAATATCTGATATTGGGACTACTTAAAACCATATAACGGAGTTATTTGTCGCTCAGAAATTGTTCATAATCGAAATGAATAAAACGAACCTAAGTAAATGGATATTTTAATTGTTAATACATATATAACTAAGCCGACCTTTTAGATTTTTTTTGTCAAAAGGCATGTATAATTGCATTTATTCACCATCCACTTAGTATCCAACCCTCTGAAGCAGACTATGTACAAGATTTTAGAGGAGTTTGGTATTTTCATAACATATATTTCTATGCGTATGCTATATGACCGTTTCATGTAATTTAGTTGGCATTTACAAAATGAATTATATTTGAATTATTAAGCTATTACATGTATACTTAGCTAAATGTAACTTAATGACAATATTTTCCAATCGTATTTTAATATTACTAGATAATTTGTAATCATTTTAATCGAAAATTACTTTTGCATTACTCATATGAAACACATCTCTGATTTTTTGTCCTTTGATATAAACGAGTATTTAAATCTATTTCAACTTAGGGCTAAAGCCCAGTTTACTATTATATTTAAAGTCGGGTTTTCCTAGATATCTCCTAAAATATGCAAAATACAAGTCTTAAATTTTAACAGCATGCATTTGGGGTAAAACCTTTCATAGTTTTTGCAATTAAAATGAAAATAACGAATTTTTCTATTTGTGTGTGTGTTATGGTTTTCAAGTGTTTACATGGTCAGGGTCCTAGTTACCTGAACGACATGCTCATGACCCATGTCCCACCGAGGCAACTTCGGTCATCGCATAGCAACCTACTAGTTATTCCGAAAACGAACTCAAAATACGGAGAAAGGAGTTTTAGCCATGCCGGAGCACGTGAATGGAATGCTATTCCGTCGTGTATTAGGAACATCAAAACACTGAATGGTTTTAAACGTGATCTAAAAACATTTTTCTTTAAGCAGGCATATAAGAACATTAAGTAACTTTTTTCAGTGCCAAAGGACATTTAGGATATCACTGTGTGCGCTTAGTTATAGGCGCTATACAAATAATAAACTATATATTTGTTCTTTACAATTTTTGCAAAAGCTAGCAATACAACAAAATTATTAAACCTCTCTATTGTTTCCTAAATTTCGTGCCAGGAGGGTTTTTTATTGACATGTTTAATAACAAATCTTTCAGGCACGAAATTTAGGAAAAAATAGAGGGGTTTGATAATTTTGCTGTGTTGCTACCTTTAGCAAAAATTGCAAAGAACAAATAGAAAAAAAATCGTAATTTTCATTATAACTGCAAAAAATATGAAAGTTCCTATTGGGGTTTTACCCCAAAGGCATGCTGTTAAAATTTGAGACTTGTATTTTGCATATTTTAGGAGATATCTTTGAAAAACCGACTTTAAATATAATAGTAAACTGGGCTCTACATCTTATGAATTTATTTTGCTGAATCTCGAATCTACGATTAATGTTTGGTGCAAGGGGATTTGATTTTGTTTATATAATGAAAATTTAAGATGCTCAGTCCGCTTAACCCGATATAATAAATGTAATCTAATGAAAGGTTAAAGTGTAACTATATTAACTTACGATCTTTTATATTACACATTAATATTCTATACAAACACAAATCATTTATATCATTGACTAGAAATGTACTACCGCAATGTGGCCCGGGATTTATATAAACTAATTTAGATTAGTTTATTTCATAATATCACCATTTTTAAAGGTTGCAAAAGATTATATTCCACCAACAATTTTATATGTAGCTGAAATCATTAAAAAACTATGCATATTTTTTTTAACCCACAATCATACGTATTTCCTATTTCATACTCTTTTTTTCTCATATATTATTCATAAGATTTATCTTTAGAAACACCTTTATGATGAAACAAATAACAAATGTACATGGTTGATATCTTATTCAGCATTCGCAACCAAAAGATAATGAGTGATAATTGTGTGATTTGCTGCTTAACAATTCAAATAAATTTACTGAAAAACTAAATGTGATGCAAGATACTGTCAAAGAAATATTTATATTTTCGTATACGTATATGTAATTTTACTAAATCTGTTAAAATATATTACATATTGTTTATTCTAACATTTAAATGTCCATTTTTCTTTGGTATCTTTGAGTTAACTGGATTGCCTAAGCACTTTGGTTTCCACCTGCTATTTAAGACGCTAATTGCCACTTGCTTTGTGTATGACGTAACAATTATTTTGCGCAATGTAAAATAACGTCGATTGTTGTTACCAAGCAAATTCCATTCGATTTCTTTAAAATACGATTTTATCATTTGCTATGCATATTTCTGCGTATTTGTTTCGTTGTTGGTGGTTTGATTACTATAACTAATGTTTTTAAATAGGTTAGATACCCACATGACGGTTATTAAGATTTCGAAGTGGAGCTTATATTTTATCGCCCATTTCAAATGATTAAAAATTGTATCAAAATTATATGTACGCATACTATTTAATGATTTCTGTATGGCTTAAGAAATTGGATAACACAATGCATTATGATAAAAATATATATAATGATGCTTTAAATATCTTCACCTCTTGCATATATTTGATAAAAACATATGTGTGAAATTAATTGCGAAAAACTACATAATCACCACGTGGTAATTACCCACGCTCAACCGGAAGTAAATTTTAGCAGTAATAGGATTGGGCATGTAAGTTGTATAAAAGCACGGGGCCTGAGGCCCCGGGCCGATTAGGTATCAAATGTAACGTAACACGTGAAACTTCGATGATTTTCATTATAATTTCTATAACTAATTTGTACACCACTAAAATAACATGTTGATTATGTCTCGGCAGTTTAACTTGCTTGTTAATGTTAAAACACGTTAAAATGCCATCATGCGAATGTAGGCATGGACTTTTCTAAATATTTATATATAACAAACATATATATGTTGGTTTTATAAAGCAACATTTATACATTAACAAAAAAAAACGTGTTTGATATCCAGATATAAAAATATACACTAGTCTTAATGTATATCTGTTCGTATGTCATGGGAATGTTCTGTGAGAAAGCAAGTGTTATATATAACTGTTATATAGAAGTATTATATATACATAGAATCTATTCCTTTCACACAAGTAGTTAACACAAAAAAGGATAACATATGTAAAGAAGACTGGAAACAAAAGTTTGATTGTATAAGGTTTACTGACATGGAATATAAACTCGGCAGCTAAACACTAACTATCTTATTATATGCCATTTACAACATATCAATACAAAATATATATTCAGCCTTTGAGCTACAATGTGGCGCATCAAATCGGCTTTTTATCAAGTAATGTCTCTGATTATAATAGAATATAAATAGTAAACAATTATTGACAATTTTGAAAGCACGAGAGATAAATATAATTTGCTAAACATGCTTATAGTATGTGCATGGAATGTAACTTATAATGTAGATGCATACAGAACATTTGTCATATTAATGAAAGAGGGTCAGAGAGAGCTAAATATCTCAAAAGAAAAACATTCGATGCAAATAATGTGATCTGATCCGTATTCAGATTGATGCTAAGAATTTGGAAATCAATGTTTCCCCTCTTCTACTCATTAGATCACTCATGTTTTGCTGAAGCCATCGCTTCATATTCTGTGTCAGTGCAAGGGTAACCATACGCCTTTGACAACATGCTCGATTCAAGTGGCAAGTTGTACAGTTTAGCAGCGTGTTGGATTGATGCCATGCCAAAAGTCGTTTCTCGATGAGGTTTTCCTCAAGTTCCGTTATAATAGCCAATGCCCATGCATATTTGTTCTTTTCAATTCTTTCCATTTTATGCGGTTTCTGAAGAATGGTCAATAGTGAATTTTTCAACTGATATGATGTCACGAATTCATCCGTTCTGATGTCATTAATAACGTCGAAGTGATCCAGATTGATATCGTGCCCAGCTATGCTTGCTATCCGTACGGCCTTAGAGACGATGTAGCCTTCTTTGATGTACTTTGGCAGCTGATCCATAATGCGCTGCTCTGCCTGACAATAAGACAGATGAAATGCATCGATTGAACCGCTAGCATAATGTGAACACTTGGCCAGCACGAAAAACTTGTCCCATTCTCCGACCAAGCGTAGCGATCTTGTGTAATCCGGATGCCTAAATCCTGGAACAAGGTCAATATTGATCACAAGACCTTTGTAT
This sequence comes from Hydroides elegans, assembly GCA_001703475.1. Classification (NCBI taxonomy): domain Eukaryota; kingdom Metazoa; phylum Annelida; class Polychaeta; order Sabellida; family Serpulidae; genus Hydroides; species Hydroides elegans. The sequence goes on from LQRL01162205.1 coordinate 15,454, forward strand.
TTCTGACCATTCCATGTTATTTGCAGACCTGAAATTTTCTTGCGGAGCACAACTGGATAATTTGAGATAGAAAGATGTCCTACATTGCTTCCCAAAGAGAGAAAAGCTTTGATGACATAGATGCTTAGAATTTCATTAAACGCCAAAGCGATTTTTCTCATATCCAAATATCCATTTCGGGATGCATAAACAAACCATGGGCTTGATTTATTGCATCTTATTCTATTCCTTTCGAAGATTAGGCCAACAACAAATGTGAATAAACAAACAAAATCAATCTCAACTGGGTCAAAACACTTGGTACCTTCTTTAACACTTCCTGCCTGCACTAAATGGAAAGCCATACAATGCTTGTCATCGGATAACAGTTCCGCTACTCTTTGTATTACCGTCCGAACAGAGGAGTATATGTGTCTTACCTCTGACTCGTTTGAGATAAACTTCGATTCACAATTACAAATAATATCTGCTTTGTCGGACGAAGCTATGCTTTTTGTTGACTGATAACATACTTTGTATGTTTTTAATGTGTTTTTGTCAGATATATCACGCAGGTTTTTATTTGTTTTCTCTGTCCCATGCTTTATAAAGTTTCTTTTAATTTCACCGTTTCCCTGATTACTTTCAACTGAAGGCAAAATGATATCCAATAAGCAATTGACTTCCTCTTCGTTTCGGAGCACCTTTCGAAAACTTTTCTTTATTTCGTCCTGATCCAGCTTTTTACAGAGCAATAATATAATATCCTTGTGGCATATATTAGATATAGCCAGTTCTAAAGCAGTAAGGTCATTCCAAGTTGCGGCGAGGTCCGGATCATATTCGAGAATCAACTGGACTTTTTTCAAGGAATTCGAACCGACAGCCGCGTGTACTACAGTCTCTCCGCAGTCTAATTTTGAATTAACAAATGTGTTATGTAACTCCAATAGCTGTTTACACATATATATGTTGCCAAACGTGAAAGCCAAAGGCAAAGTGCTTTGTGTGCAACATTGGGAAAAATAGTTGAAAATGTTTAGTCCCATATCGCATGTTTTCAGATTGCAGCCAATAAGAGTTTCGTTTGAAATTAAATGGTCAAGAACAGAGCGTTCATTATTCATTGTTTTGATTGCGGGTGTGCTATTTGTTCTAAAATTACATAGTTCAAGACCAACAGTGTTGTTTGGTTGTGATTTCTTTTGTTGCAATAAATTGACAATATGATTAACAATATCAGCGACCAGGTGGGTTTTACCACTGACACTATGCATCAACACTGATACACCGTCATAATCACAGAATGTCAATGCACGTGGGTCGTGATCCAAGATCAGATCAATGATTGAAACTGCGTCTGTTGTTTGTGAATAAACGAGATGCATCAGTACCGACCATCCTTTGTTGTCGCGGGCGTCCAAAGCTTTGGTATCACGTTCCAAGATAAGTCGAACCATTGCCAGGGTGTTGTCTGAATTTGATTTGACAGCGTGCATTATCACGGATAGCTCTTCTAAATCACGCGCTGCCAATGCATTTGGGTCGTTCTCCAATATAAGGTGAAACATCGTCAGAGCGTTCGTTGAGTGCGATTGAGCTGTATGCATGATCAGTGAACGCCCAAACACATCTCGTACATTTAAGGCTTCGTAGTCATGTTCTAGAATAAGGTTAAACATTGCACAAGCATGTTTTGATTCTGAATCAACAACATGCATGATTACAGATTGTTCCTCATTATCACGCGCTTTTAATGCTTGTGGGTCATAGTCTAAGATTAAATTGAACATGGCTAGAGCTTGAGGCGAGTCTGATAAAGCAACATGCATCATGACGGATTTTCCATTATTATCTCGTGTATCAAGTGCCTTCGGGTCATATTTTAGGATGAGCCGACACAACCCTAGAGCGTTTTCAGAGTGAGATCTAGAAACATGCATCAACATAGACTGACCATCTAGATCACACACCTTCAGAAGATTTTGATCAAATTCTATCATAGATTGCAACATTAGAACAGCGTTTGGGTTTGATGAAACAATAACACATATCCAGATTGGGCGTCCATTTGCATCACGTTCGTTAAATAATTTAGAATAGTATTTTTTGATAAGGTGAAACATTGCAAGGGCGTAGCCGGAGTTGGATTGCACAATATGCCATATCACTGATTGTTCGTATAAGTCACGCACTTCTAAGACCTTTGGATCAAGTTCCAAGATTCGACGAAACATTGTAAGAGCATATGTGGAGTGTGATTTAACAACATGCATAGCTACGGATTGTCCTCTTGAATCGGTAACGTGCATGGTGTTTGGGTAATTGTACAGGATAAAGTGAAATATCAAAAGTGCATTTTGGGAACTGATTTTGACAGCACGCATTAAGGCAGTTTCCCCGTTTTCGTCACAAGCACATGCTGCATTGGGGTAATGCTTTAAAATAAGTTGAACGTTTGTAAGAGCGTTAATCGAATATGACTGTACAGCATGCATTAATACGGAACGTCCTGAAAAATCATATGCTTCTAATGCCTTTTTGTCGTGTTTCATGATAAGGTGGATTAAATCCTGTGTTGCGTATTCTGATCTAAATGCATGCATCGTTACGGATAGTCCTTTAAAATCGCGTACATTTAAAGCGTTGGATTTATGTTCTAAGATAAAATTGAACATATCAAGGGCGTATGCAGAATTTGATTGAACAACATGCATCATAACGGTCAAGCCTTCCAAATCACGTTTTTCTAATTCATTTTGGCCTTTTTCGATTATAATGTTAAACATCTCAAGAGCATACGATGAGCGTGCATGAACAGCGTTCATAAGAACAGAACGGCCCTTTAAATCACGCATCGTTGATACATTTGGCTCATGTTCCAGGAATAGGTTAACTATGGCGAGTACATTTGGAGAATGTGATCTTATAGCATGCATAATCGCAGAAAGTCCATCATTATCACACTCTTTTATTACATCGGAGTCGTTGTCAATAAATATTTTACACATTGCAAGGGCTTGGGGTGAGTGTGATCTAGCTGTAAGCATAACCACACTTCTTCCTTCCTTGTCTCGGGTTTTCAATAAGTTTTTGTCATGATCCAACAAAAGTTGGACCATCTCAATTGCATATACAGAGCTTGATCCAACCACATACATCATAACGGATCGATCATAAGAATCACGTGTGTATAATTCATTTAGGCTTATGTTCAATATCCGTTTAAGCATAGTAAGGGCGTCGGGAGAATGTGATTCAACAACATACATTAAAGGTGATTTTCCGTAAGCATCCGTTGCTTCCAAAGCAGTGCTATCATACTCTAATATACCGTCCAACATACAAAGAGCGTTTGGTGAGCTTGATTGAGCTGCATGCATTATAACGGATCGCCCCTGTGAATCTTTTGCCTGAATTGATTGTGGGTCATGTTTTAAAATAAGGCGAAATATGTCAACAGCATTTTTGGAAAATGACCAAACAACACGCATTAAAATAGATTCCCCATTAGAATCTACTAGTTTTGAGGCGTTCGGGTCATTATCAAATAAAATTTGAATCATCTTGATTGCGTGATTTGAATTTGAATCAACGAGATACATCAACAGCGATTTGCCAAATTTATCCAATACTTCCAAGGATTTGGAGTTTTGTTGCACACTCAAATTAAACATCGCAAAATCATGAATGGAGTTAGACCGTACAACATGCATCAAAACAGATAAACCACTTTCATCGCAAACTGTCAATACACTCGGCTGATGATCGATTAGAAGGCGTAAAACCTCTAGGTTACCGGACGTCACTGCCCATTTCATTGGAGTCTCCTTCTTACTTCCATATCCCATAGTAAGATCATATTTTGCACGGTTCAAACGCACTGCTAACTTATTGGTGTTGCCACATATTATTGTTTGCTTAAAATCATCCATGTCTTTAGTTAAATCTAAGGTATCCATATTGTGACATTTATTCTGTAAACATTTATGATCCAATAAAAAGTTTATTTTGTCTAATTTAATTGTTCGATTACCAATATGAATAAACATTAAAATGAACAAGTATGATGTAAATCTCATTTTGTCGACAAGATATGGTATTGCAATTTATTTAAATTCCATTTTATTTGCAAGATATGTTACTTTAATTTAAAATTATTATATTAGACAACGCCACATATAAGTTAATATCTGGTATGCTTGCGTCATTATTTGCACACAGTTGAAAACCCCTTACTTCATCTACACGTTGAAAATCAGAATGACAGCCTATAACAAAAGATGCATGCATGTAATATTCATATTTAAATCGCGTCTACATGTAATTCAAATCTTACGCTATAGTGAATTTTAATTTGTAGGCTATACATATACTGCCATTCATTAATCCACTAAATTTGGGTTAGGAAAATAATTATATAACATGCTTCGTTTGCAATATATGTTTATTGAATGGAGTGGTAGAAACTAAATGTATTTAAACTAAGCATAGGAATTCTATGTATTATGTTCTACGTCTTTTAATTTATTCCGATTATAACTTCGTATGATTGATAATGATTAACATATGTAGTTTTACAAGTTTTATAAAAAACTTATAATCACAAAGTGTTCAAAACATTTGAAATCATACGTAATTTACTCAATCTCAAACATAATCTCAACAAATATTTGTCCTTTGTTTTAAATTAAACACAACAAATTCTTCAAATAAACTTTGAAGTCAAACAATTGAAATGTAAGGCTAAATTATTTAGAGTTCAATGAGACATGCTACAACGTTAGTCAGCCCTGAGCTCACAATAACAGCATCACGACGTACCATATGATGACCCTACCATGGCATCGCACATCATATCTAACTGATCAGTTAGCATTTTAAACTCTGATTGCTCTCACTGGGTGGGTCAAACGTGAGGTAAGGAAGCCTTCACAGTGATCTAACAGTGACGTCTTTGTTCTGACTGGAACCAGATTATACATACATAAATATATATTGTTTTTATCCTCGTTCAGTCGCAAGTATATAAATCATAAAGTGAAGCGGTTCAAATATGAAAAAAATATTCATGAAGAACGTCATGTGTTGTGATATTTGTTTTTGTATTTTTTTAGTATAGATGAGCTATACACCAATCAGTAGTTCAATACATAAAAAGATAAAATAACTAAATTCTTAAAGCTGTATGTAATCAAAACTAACCATTCCACATAAAATTGATAAAAATAAAACTCAGAATAATCGTGTCTATAATGATTATTTTGAATATTTGTAGCACATTGATTGATGGAAGCTCAAAATAATCATCGGATTAATACACGTGATAAAATGATGTGCTTAATATGCATTTTACACAATGAAGTAATGTTCTACTACACTACTGCATAGACTATTAACAGCACAAATTAAGAATATCTTTTTTTTCGCTGCGGCTACTTAGAGGTCAAAATATAAATTAATTGTTTATATGCAGAGATGGCAGTTCTAAATAAAATAAAGTATTATGTTATTTCAATCTTCATAATATAGTGGCAGGTAAAAGACATAGGGCAATGTTACTTAAGGATCACGGGAGCACTCACCTTAGGTGGGTGAGTGTGTTTGTTTTACTATTTGTGCAATGTCCACGATGGTTGGTCTAATGTGTTATTTATACAATTCAACTATACTTTTATCTGATGGAACTATATTGCCTAAACTCTATTTTTATAAGATATGCATGATAAAATGTAAATATCGAGATGCATCTATTAATGTATGCGTAATAACAAGATATGCTAATGACGTTTGGAAAATCAACTGCAAGTAGGGTTCATATGCTTCACGACAACTTTAGGAGTGACGTAGCATTCATAAACATTGGCAGGGTACGCACCACAAGTAGAGTGCGTTCTCGAATTGGCCCAGAATGTACAAGTTGCATTTACTGATATGAGAAAGGCACTGGAGCGAGCAGCTCATCCAGAATACTCTCTATAATGACATTATATTATCAGGGTTGCACAAATTAAAGTCGCTTATTTAATCAAGTTTTTTTTCTAAAGATAAATATGGACTTCTTCGTTATAGATTTTTGTTTAGATTTTAACATTGTTTTATATTAATCTTAGCTCTGAACAGTTAATAACATCATTTCATAACAATGATAACAGGATTTTCTTTGACCTGGAGCGGTTTTAAATGTGGAAAATTAAGTTCGTAAGATTTGCATATGCTAATGGTTGATATAGCTGATACATTTTTATAAGCAATAACACAATAATGAAGCAATATATAGATAATAAAAAAGATTTGCATGATATGGTATTATTAAGTTTATGTAAATGGTCACGTAGATAATATTGATGTCCAACGAAAATAAAAAATATGTTTTTGAGAATTGACAGGAGAGCCAATCACGTTTATAATAAATTGTACCTTATCCTCACTATCACATATATCTTCCCTATATGAAGATGGAAAACCTGCCAAAATATATGGAAAATAAAATAACAAAATGAGTGTCTTAAAATAAGTGGTAATATATCGGACCGACTAGAAACACTATTTGAACGTTCAAATCGGGAAATGCTCGTTATCGTGCATCGATATCGTGGACGGTTTCTTACAGAACTGTCTTCAAATTACATCACGTGAAAATCATATTCAGTCAAACTACAATAAATATGGAACATAGGAAGAAAGAGCTGTGACGTTAATTATAGTAATCGTCTCTGTCGTGAATTTTTTTCAAACACAATTTCATCTTCTATCAGTCTGCAAATTGAAATAGATTCCATCGTTTAATATCGTCATGAACACCTAACTGCTACCTACATGTATGGCATGAACTCAACAAGACCATGTTAAAAGGTAGTATATAACTAAATGATGTCCAATTATTAGATGTTTTGGAAATTTGGAAAATATCACGAATTACGTGATGGAGTCGATGCCAAGCAATAATTTTAGAAGCGTTTTAATTGGATAAAAATATATTGTGTATAATTTTATTTTTTTATATATATTTTTTTGAAGGCACAAGCCGTTTTAACACAATAAGACAAAAAAATATTGAAACCGGTTTGTTTGGTGTTTTATACCGATTCAAACATTTAAGTTATGTAATACAAAATTCAAGTGACGTTTAAAAAAAAACATGAAAAAATTTCGAGCATTTGTTTGCCTGTTTTATTTGAACTAGGCTTAAGACAATTTAGATTTTATAGTGATGCTAACGTTAAATACTATTTGCTTATGAACGGACTGTGCGAGGCTTGGTTGCATTTTTGGTCAGACTCTAATTATTCATAAAAATATTTGTAATATGAATGTTAAAGCATTCCACGATGAAAGACATATAAGATACTTCGATTTGTTTTTGTAAAGTTATAGTAAAGTCATGTGATAGAAAATAAGTAACCTACAAATCTAATGGACAACCAAATTTTATACAATCATTCCCCAAATTCGCCCCCACCCCCCAATAAAAACCGGCAGGTTTACCATGCCTTACTAAACGACAATCCTATTCCTTAATTCACACCTTCTATACTAAGTAATTGGCACCCTCATCCATCACAAGCAAAGCCACAAAAGCAGAAAGGAACAAGCTTGTTGGATAAACAATATGTTGCTAATCACAGTTCTGTAGCTGCTCCATATGTCCAAGTTGCTTTGAAACGAACCCAAAACCGCCACATAGCTGGCTCTTGCTCACAGCGCGTTGACGAGATATATTCAAAGACCGGTCAGCGCATTCCAACGTCACATTTACCGATGTGGAGGAGGGTATGCGGCATGGCAAATAGGGGCCAGAATACTTTATCTGGGTAGCAAATCCACCAATGTAATGATTCGAAACTCAAGATAGTAGTTATTTTCAATTGGTTTGCAAGTCAGTATATTTTAGTTAAAGATGTAGTAGCTCTATTATGTATGGATCCAATGTGGGGTTTTCATATGACATATAGTATATCTATCATATAACGATGATTATAATGATGAAAATTATCGGGCCTTTTCATAAAGAGTACAGATGTTAATACTAGGCATTGTAAAGCGGGTTGAGCAGGTCTTTGATATAGAAATCGCTATATGAAAACCCCTTTTTTATTATCTATAGTTCTAATGTTATGCATGAACACCATTAAAACATAGGTTGGCTCCAAAAGCATATGGTTCCTTGTGTCTTGATGACATCTTGGTTGGAACTCTCATTGCAATTTGCCTAATGATATTAGGACGCTGCAGCGTTGAGTCGCTGACGACGCGTTGGGTTGGTCACTAGCGTGGGGGAGGTGAAACCCGTTTGGCACTGGAACGGCTCTATTATAGAATGTACCAAGAGCGAGTAGGATCTATAGTTGTTCGTTTTTTTTGTGTGTATTTGACGTGCATCGACTCATTTTCCGATTTAAAATTACATTAAGGGCCTAGCCACATTTAACACTTTCCGAGTTTTTCCCTAACAAGGGAAAACAACTTGTAATATGGCCATGTCCTTAAGCTTTATAAGAGTTTACTCAGTGATGACATATTCGTTTAAGGACGATGACACGACAGTTCAATTTTACGCTTGCCCTAACGCGGTGAATTAAGTTCGGTTCAAGGACTCGATCAGGGTCTGGCAAATAATTAATTTTTCGTTCTTAGTACCTTGACAATAATGCATCGTAGTCGAGTTCATATTTGATTATAACAAATACAAGTATTAACGAGCATACGGATTGATTTCAATTTTGAAATTTATATAAAAATAAAGTTTTTTTTTTAAATGTAAAAACATCGAGCTAGTAATCTGCTCCGAAACACTTAATGTTTCAAAAATGTCAAAAACATGATAACAAACTATACAACATTATTAACTTTTACAAATATCTAAATACATTTACCTATATGGAAACTGGCTCAAACAACACGTTACACCTCACATTTTTAACGTTTTAGTTTTGAAGTTAGAACTGAATAGACGGGTACGTTGCATCAAAATGAAAAAAAAAAACGGAGCCTCATCTTGGTTGATACGACTAACGCAATCCGGTTGTTTCCCTTCCTCCCAGCCCAATCCACCACCGATATATCCAGTGTGCTGACAAGTTTCTCTGCTGCTGGCTGTGGTCACTTAATGACTGCCACAGCTTAATCGTCAAATGCAGCTCTTTTCATTGACTTTGACGCGCCGGCCGCGTAGTAGTGTGGGGGGAAATAAGATTGAGTTGCTGGGCGCCACTGACCCGATATGTCAGATGCGTTTTAAATTCGTCGCATAACGGGATGACGTCGAAAAGAAGTTGGTGCTGCGGGTGTGGAAATGAGATTGAGCTAGGCGCAACTGACCCCAAGCGGTAATATATCCATTTTTTTGCGAAGTGACGAAAAGGCAGTTTTTAAAGAAAGAGTTAACATCAAATTTGAGCAATGTTTTACGATGACTTTTAAATGCTTGAGTTTCAATTTCCTATCTATTTCAGTTTTTGATATAGTTTTGGTTTTTAATATTTTTTAAATATATATTATTTATTAAGTGACGAATAAGTTTGATGAAGTCATAAGGGTTATAAAATAAGATTTTGAACTTTAATGCATGTATAGATTTAGGTAGCATAATACGTTTATGAAAAGGTATATAAATGTATTATTTAGGTAACATATTAAGGTAAATGATAAGGTAAACGATAATTTTGATTGAAAATGGTAAAATCTGTTTTTGCCTATATCTCAAAATGGGGAAAAAACCTATTCGACACTTCGCGAAAAAAAAGGACAATTGGTTGTTGATACGTCTATGCGGGGGTGATGACATCAATAAAATGTTGTCATTCTCTCGTAAATCAACGTTTTTCAAACGTCATTTGATGTCTCGGCAACGTCAATTTTTGACGCATTTTGCACGGACGTAATCGTCATGACCGCTAACAATAGCGCTACGTAAAATGACATCCGAAAAACATCAGATATGACACATCAGCAGTTAAAGTATCAAGTCCCGACGTCCGCAACGCCAGAGAATAGCAAATGCATAAAAATCTCATATACGATTTACTGGCATCGACGTCCATGTTACGTCCACTTGACGTCGCTTGGTCGACCGGGTAAGGGGTCGGCGCTTGGACTCGGTTCACGCGTGTCTCGTGAGAGAAGAAGGAGGCGCAACGGAATCTACAACAGAGGGTCCACGCCTTTAGATGTCATCGGGTGGTTTTTGTGTGGTCAGGGGGTTTTGATGATTAAATGATGACTCGGATTTTATTTGATGAATCGTTCTTTTGATATATGCCTTTGGTTAATTAATGATGACGGTGAATTGGTTTTAAAACATAAATGGCCCGTAAAAATTGCTTTTGTTTCAATATATACACTTCAATATTCATACGAAGTGTATAGGATAACGTTGGATTATAATATTGTTGATGCTGTGCCCGAACATTCATATACATACCTCTTTTAACGATTGTTCTCTATAACGTTTTTGGTTAGGAAATGTATATAAGTCTTATTTAATGAGTTAAAATAGCTTATAAGATGTCTTATTAGATAATGCCGAACATCTATTTTAATGCAGTTCCAAAATAATGTGACTTGCCTTGCCCATGTGCTACCCCGGCCCTTCCTCCATAAGGTTCTCAATTTTATTTTGCGTGTTCGCAGCCGTGATAAAGTCACGCGGGCTAATCATATTCACTTCACGTTGACCGCTGCTGCCAGTTGCGATTTGGAGGGCGAAAGAGGGGGGGGGGGGGGGGAAAGGGGGG
>LQRL01162207.1:0-10782 GCA_001703475.1 Hydroides elegans
CCGGAAGAGCCAGGTCGGTCAAAAGGGGAGGTGCACATCTTCAATATATATATAATCGATTCTAAAAGGTTTCAGGTCGATTGGTTGAAAACCCTAGGACGAGTTCATTACACAACATTTTGCGTACGTCGGACGGACGGACGGACGGACGCCGGACGGACGCCGGACGGACGCCGGACGGACGGACGGATGGACGGACGGACGGACGGACGGACGGACGGACACCACCTCGAACTCAGAACTTTCACTTATACCAAAAGTCGTTTTGATACCCATAGATACCATTTCCGTTGAAAACAGAAAATGCACGCACGGACAGGGCAAAACCTATTTGGCCCTCTGACTATAGTCAGGCGGGCCATAATCACACATTTTTACATCATCAATTTTATTCATTTTCTTTTGCTACATTCCAATTTCAAAAATATCAAATATCGACATAACAGGTTTTTGGCACATATATACAAAACGCAAAACTTACTACAAAGGTGTAAACATTAGTTTTTGTGGTCAAATTGTTTGTGAAACATTCTAGAAACTAAGCACAGCAAAGCACATCTACATGTAATAAGGGCGAAAGAAGTATTAAGATTTAAAACAAAACGGGTAATTTATTATTTGAGACGTGATTAAGAACCAAAATACACAAATTATCTCAAATAATTTATCTGATTATATTAAATGTTAATGTTGTTACCGGTACTGATTTAACATAAATTCAAAATATAGACAATTGAATGCAACGTTCTGTGAAAAACAAAGGGTTCCGCGCATTTCATATTTAGTTATTCAGAACAAAAATTTGTTTTAGCATGATTCCATTACGTTTTTGTTTGTCTAGGAAATAAGTAGTGTCAAGTATTTTCGTAAAAAATAACCATTTCGGATGTGAAATTGATGAAATATCCAATAAATAATTGCAATAACATGGATTAAAGTAATAACTTCTTAGTGGGTAGCTGCACGAATCTCTTAAAAATACAGTAGTCTATGTTTTGCAATTCAAATCTAGTGTTGTAATAAACATCGCAAACTGAATTAAAAACTACAATTAAAATCTATTATTTACAAAACATTCATTTTCCCATTGACTAGAATCAATTGTAAATCAAAAAATAAAGTAATGGATAAGATAAACAACATCCTATAGTTAGTTTTGCAAATCAGACTCTTCAAAATTATTAAACACTATCTATACATTTATAATGTTATAGAATAAACATTTTTTTAACCGGCAAAATTAAACACAATATCTAACTATTAATATCGCAAATTCGAAACCAAGATATCTTACACTCTAAACTATCATTTAAAACCTACAAAATATATCTTATACCATTCTACTTTACATAATAAAATATTTTGAAAACAAAAATTCAGTATCCTATCAAATCAAAGGTGATTTTTTTTTCACATTCGTGTTCGATTATAAACTGTGAACATAAACAAATCTAACGTTTTACTTCTTAAAACATATTTTGAAATGTACACAACTTTTACATCTTTCTCAGATCTGAACGATTCAGATTAATCTCATATCGTGCTTAGTTGTAAAACTTATGTGAATCATTTTGTAATGATTATCGATGAATAATAATTAACAGCTGTGTTTTGGCAAGGTATTGGTGCAAGAAAAAAAAAAGAAACAAAAAAGAATCTGAATACTCATTCGGAAATAAAGTCATTTGATTTTTTTAAAAAGTGGTTTATATTTTGGTGTCGCAACACAGTGCAAGAGAAAGCATGTTAATAAGTGTTAGAAAACAAACCATATCGAACCAATTTTAGAATAAAAATGGTATTTTAAGCTCTGGATTAAACAAGAGCTCTAACATTAAGGGTTCCATGCTTAACAATTATGATATAACATTTAGAGCAAAGCATTCACTACATCGAAACATCGAAAGTTTTTTTTAAATCAAAAAGCAAATTTACAGCTGTTTTTGACTATTTTAAGACGTAGAAAACGATTATAAATGTAAATAGAATAGAAGACTGGACAGCAATACATTGTTCTTTGGCATACATGTTGGTATTTTGATATACGGTTGGCATATACATTCGTATTAGGTTTACATTTTTTATACACATTTAGATTAACATATCATACAAATGTATATGTTAGTTTTCGTTGGGACTCAATACCTGAAGAGCACGTACAAAAAAAGCAATAATATAATAAACGATTATTTAAGAAATGCAATCAGACAAATCACTGTGACACAACAACCTATTTTAAAGTTACATTAATCAAATACTTGACACATAATCACAAGCTCGACAAGGCATTTCTTAAAATAAAAAACAAGAATATATTAAAACTATTTTCTCAACCAAAATTTGACACATAATAGCACATTAGTTAGAACAAATCATCATCCGTTTTTCATTTTCCAAGGTATCATAAACATAAATTTAATTTTTATGTATATGTGTAGCTATGCCAATGCAATTTCAAATAATTTTTGGTTTATCCAAAACAACAAACATTTCCATTTTTTTGCTTGAAAATCTTCCCTTGTTATCAAATACCGAGGAACACAACTTTTGGAGTCAATTTATTGGAGGATCATCTTTTGTTCTTGATTCAATCATGAAAAACTACATTTTATCTTAAACCATGAATCGCATATGCATGTTATACGAAGTGAATCATATTTAAGTACAGTTAATGACAATATGAAACTAAGTGAACAAACATCTGAAAAAAACTAACAAAACCTTCAACTTATCATAGTCCTAGAATTCAACATACTTGTTACATGGTCTAATAAATAATAATTTGCTAAACATCAAAACGTAACATTATAATAATACACTAAGGAACAAGTCTTGGATCTGTATACACGGAAGAACAGTTTTATAGGTTTTATATAATATCAACAAAAAATATTCAACGGTTTAGTGTATTCTGATATTTATAATGTATAAATGTCTGCATATAAATGAATTTATCAACTTTCTATGTATAAATTGATAATGCAATCTAGATGATCGGTTGAAATTGCTGACTACAGCTCAAACATTTCTGATACATTACCCTAGACGTCTGAGAACATTCGAAATAATTCAAATTATAAGTGAACGTTTCCTTTTATGAAATTAATTCTATTATTTGTTCTATGTTTTGTCATGTGTTATCTCTTACGTTTATTTTTTTTGCAAACATATCTTGTTTAATCTTCTTATTATTTATAACATCCATTTGGTGTATATTATTGACACAACTCTTTGTGCATTACACATTTTAAACTGCCATTTTGCAAAACTTTGTATTCATTTGATTAGAACTCCATTTAAAAGTCAGACGATTTTCCGTAAAAATCATTCTCTCCTAATTCGCCATATATATTTGCATATGTTATATTTTCCTATAGATGTATTAGACTTTCAAATCAAGAAACCGGACGACAACAAACTTCAGCTCAACAGAACGAAAGCTTGGGCCGAGATCTCGTTAAACAATAGCAGCGAAAACGAAATCAGTAGCAGTGTACCTCATCCTGTTACACATGGCCTCGAAAAATCGGATTTAACTCTTTCGTTTTGGCGATACTCTCCCATATGCCACCAATATGGGCAGAAGTGTTCAGCATTTCACAGGGGTTTAATTTATTGAGAAGATGGTCGCTAGGCCAAATAGTAAAACATAGAGTCTAGGCCAATCTATTACACCAACATCTCGCAAAGTAACACGAGGCAACTCAAGGTCATGGAAGGTCGTTTAAGGCCACGTGTGGGCAAGCAAAGTCACATGAGTTTATTAACGGTCACACGAGGTCACGTTATGTCACTCAAGGTCATACAGAGGTCACATGGGCTCACTCAAGGTCACACGAGGTCACGCAAGGCATCTCAAGGTCAAATTAGGTCACGCAAGGTCATCGGAAGGTCACACATTGCTGACGTTGCTGTTGTTGCTGTCGATACTGAAGTTGGAGAGAGATCGTTTATCCGCATTGATTCCCAGCTCTTCATCTGATAGTAACTGTAAAGCAAAAAATAACGATAAATCAAATAAAAAAGGTTACCATTTTGAAGAAAAAAATGATTGCGAAAACAATAGTTCATGTGGGTGAGGAATACGCAATCTTCGAATATTTTGATAAATCATATTGGGTCGGCATTTCTTTTTATTCATTTTCAACAACATATATGTTCTAAGTTTAATAAAGAAATCAACAAATAAAAATCAAGTGGATAAGGTTTACCCTTAAATCAATATCCCTGGCCATTTCTCAATCGCGTATATGCGTGTTTGTTTCAACTAAGATTGTTCAATAGCAAGACTTCAAGTTCATACTTCTATCATACAGTTTTTTTTGTGCGATAAAGCAACGGCATTTTGATAAAGTGCAAAATTGTATCAATAGTAAGTAATATTCATATATTCTTTATTGTGTTTCATAAATTGAAACTATGTGCTGCAACATGTTGTTAGTTTTCATCAAATAAAAACATGTTAACTTCATAAATCATATTCTTTCATTAATGTCACTTCAAACGTGTGTTCAAACCTAGCTGGGAAGCTCCTTCCAAAAGTACTGAAAATATCAACATTTAGTTTACATAAGTGACGTCATTCCTTTGTATTTAGAGTACATTATTTTAATAATGTACTGTCAACTAAGTAGGCTAAAGTACTCGGTCAACTCCATTAATTAAAACATTGTACAGGTTCCTCGGCTGCGCCTCGGAACTGTCCAATATTTTAATTAATGGACTGACCTCGTACTTTATCCTATACTGAATAAATAACTTTGATTCTATCAATTTCTATTAGAATTCGGAGTACTCAAACTTTATCCATACAATCCTGCTTTAACGAATTCTTATCATTATCAATACATATCTATCAGGCAAAATATTATTTTTGCTTAATATATCGTTCTTATCGATGTTATATCCATCCCTTTAAATTGTTGGGAAACCCGTGAGTGATTCACCAGAAATAATGGTCGATACATAGGCATAAGATACACAGCTGAAATTGTAACTAATTCATTTTAAACACGGACGGCTTCAATGACATCAAATCAAAGTCTAGAATTCTGTTCTAGATTCAAAACTTACAGGTTCGCCGAAGATGTCCGACAACTTGCTGACTAGAGTTCGGAAATTATCTTTCAGTGATTCTTGGTAAGTGAGTTGATCCGAATTAATAAGGCGCCCGTTCAGTTCCAACGCTTCGTGACAAATGTTGACGAATTCCCTGCAATACATGAGCGCATATTGCTATTTTATGAAGAAAGGAACAAGTTTGCCCACTGAATGTTTTAATTGATCGAAATCTAAAATTCCGGTGAGTGTTTATCCGGATATTCGGACGGTTATTGTTGGTCAAATGGCAAATGTTTTCGAATTCCCTGCATTTCATGAGCGTGTTATAATGAGTAGCGGCATAGACAGCGAAGGGGATGAGTTGGATTGTGATTGTTTTGTTAAATACATGTAGAGTTTCCATTTATGGTTAAGTTAGTTATCATTCCAGTGAACAAGACTGTCCAAGGACAGTGTGCCACAGCTTGCCATTCTATCCAACTCATATTGCTGTAAGTAGTAATTTCTATTTTAAACATAGGCATCAGAGTTGCAAAGCCCCCAGCCTATGCAAAACATTTTTATCACGAATATTTGTCGATTGTAAGAAGCAGGTCCAAAGAAATATCTTTCTCACACCGACTTTCTTACAACGTCTTTCTCACAGCGTCTTTCTCACAACGTCTTTCTCATAAGGTCTTTCTCACAACGTCTTTCTAACAATGTCTTTCTCACAACGTCTTTTTCACAACGTCTTTCTCACAACGTCTATCTCACAACGTCTTTCTCACAACGTCTATCTCACGACGTCTTTCTAACAACGTCTTTCTAACACCGTTGCCCTTACATAATCGTCCACACAACGTAGTCCGTCACAATATACGCGTAATCTTTCTGTGCGGTACAAATATCCCAACAGATATATCAAATTCGTCTAAGTTCAGACCCCCTAAATTTCAATATTGTTTTTGGTCGATCAAATTGACACCTCGACGTTGCACATCTGCAATTTAAATTCATTCACTGTGTGAAGTTTCAGAACCCTAGGACAGAGGATTCATACCAAGTGCCGCGGACAAAGTGTTGTTAATTTATCCGAAATATTTCAAATTTGTCTTAGTTCAAACCCCCGTAATTTCGAGATGCTATGGTAGATCAAACTGAAACTTCGATGTTGGACATCGGCAATATATATTCTTTCACTGTGTGAAGTTTCAGAACCCTAGGACAAAGGCTTCATACCAAAATGCCGCGGGCAAACTACTGCATCTCAAATGTTAACAGATGGACAGACGAACGGACAGACGGACGGACAGACGGACGGACGGAATGGGGTAACAATAGCCCTCAGCCAAATTGGTTGGCTGGGGGCTAAAAATTGCGAGGCAAAGGCAACCCTTTTCTAAGTTCAAAAAAGGAGGATAAAGTTCGGCATCCCGAAATCGTCATTTTGTATTCGACTGGTAGACACACATCGAACCGCAAAACAAACTTGTATATATATATATACATGTATGTATCTCGATGACACATTCGATACAAAAAAGCAACAAATATGGTGCGCTTTTTAATTATTTAATCATCTTTTATAGATATCCAAATTAATCAACATTAAAACGTTTAAATAAAGTGGTTTACTATATTTGATTCAATTGATCTTCTTAGAGACATATGGAATCATCAAAGGGATGTTATATTTTTTTGAAAAGCAGATGCATTTTAACATTTTAAGCGCAAGGACAGCACGTTATACTGATTACTCATTTTTTGTAAGAGAATACACATAAAACATCCCGTAATTGTTTTATTTTAAACCAACTGGTGTCGATACAGCGTCGACCCTGGTAGTATGTGTTGATCAGCATAAATGACGTAACATAAAGGGACTTCCCTGTTGCATGCTTAAGACAACGCAGATAACTCCCTATTATCGCTCACATGCAGCAGTTTGTTTACATCAGAAATGTAAGCATATTTTTGCTTATAACTTTGCTTATATAAGCAAGATCGATATAAAAAGCACACCCTGAATAGATAATTACATAGGTATGCTTCTATTAAAATATGAAAGGAATCGGTGAAGAACTGTGGGAGAAGAAGGGTCAGATGTTAAGAGCGTAACTAACCAACTAACCAACACGTAGTGATCGCACAAACCACGGTTTACTTCGTAAGCCGTGGCTAAAAAAGAGACTGAATAGAAAGATTTGCACTGTCACGAGTTGCTTAAGTTTTCAATTTTGAAAAATAATTAAGTGATCAAATAAATGAAAAGAGCTCTGTTCTATGAATGTTCAGTTAACATTGAATGCCCAAAACACTTTAAAAGTACGAACGCTTTATATTTATGAAAGTATTTCACTGATCCCCTACCTAAATTGTGCCTTGAGCGTGTCGACTTTATCTGCTTTGTACTTGGAATCTCCACGTAAAAAGGCTTCTGCATAAGCACACGGTCCTGCGTTCACCTATCAACGAAACACGAATTCAACATTTGTCAAGGTAAATATAAAATATGGTCATAAAATTAGAAATTATACTATGCTCGGAGCAATATTTTTTTTTAGTTTTATCCAAACATTTTTTTAGCCATAGGAGACACTCGGTACTGAGCGACCTGAAGATTTTAAAGCAACCCACAAATCAAATACTACCCTTCCTTTCAAAAGCTAGCATTTCAATGCCCATGGGGTGCCTATGATGTGGTGTCACCTCAAATCCCGAAACCCAACTCCATACGAGAATCGAACCTAGCAGTAACTATCCGCATCTCTGATTCCCTATCGAACCAAAGTTCGAACTTAGAAGCGCTCCCTTTAGCCAAACTCATACCCCCTCACACAAATAGTTTTTTTTTCCTCCGCACACATAGACCTACCTGCGTGCTAACACTTCCTTGGAGCTTGAGTTGCAACCGCTTGAGATCAGGATTCGTTTGGTAGACCACTTCGTTCAGTTCGCTCACCTAGAGATAAATTGTAAAACAATACATAAACATTCCATTTGACTACAGTGGATCCATGTTAAACCGGTCATGGACAAACCGAAATAATACTTAAACAGAACAAAGTGTACCTGCCAGCTTCATTTTTTTCTCTGTTAATCTCACTAATTGAATTTATTTATTTCATTATAGAAATTTATTTATTATAGTTATTTAACCAATAATTTGTTACAAATATAACTTAAATGCTACAAAAAATAATACAACATAAAACGAAACGAAACTCAAACCACACTTCTTCGACACATAGTAGAGAAAATAGTCTAACAATTCATATTTCATACAACATAAAATGCAAAATTCCGCATACCTTGTTTCTCATTTCGTCGATGGCGAAGTCAATTGGACTGAGTTCGGTTGCTTGGTGGTAGATGATCGCGATTCGCTTCTTGACGTAGGGGAACGCGTGCGTCGCTGAAAACGAAAGGTTAAAATATTATAACATATCATGATCTATAATCATAATATATTTATAACCAAAGATAACTATCGACGTCTCCAAAATATTTATAAACGGTGTTTCGAAAATACGGCACTTAATATTAAAGCACCAATATATTGTAATCACATACTCAGACTTGCAAAAAATACGCCATTTTGAAAATCAATGTACATCTTAAACTCTTAAACACCTATTCGTACCGAACTTCGGAACAATTCATTTCAAAGGAAAAACGATCGACATATAAGCATCAAATCTAAAATTCTAACTCGCTAGAATGGTGCGCCTTTTCCACTGTTCATGTACCTCTCCGTGTGCTTTGCCATTTTTCGCAAACGGCGTATCGTACATACAGCGCCTTATATTTGCGCGTACCAACTAAATGGTGCGTTAATGAATAATACTTACTCTTAAGAATGGTGCGCTTTTTCCATTGTTCATGTACCTCTCCGTGCGCCTTGCCAGT
The DNA here is from genome assembly GCA_001703475.1 of Hydroides elegans. Taxonomy (NCBI): domain Eukaryota; kingdom Metazoa; phylum Annelida; class Polychaeta; order Sabellida; family Serpulidae; genus Hydroides; species Hydroides elegans. Next base: position 8,953 of record LQRL01162207.1, read on the forward strand.
TTTCGTAAACGGGGTCTCATACATGGAGCGTCATAAATTGGCGCGTATTAACAAATTGGCGCGTCAATCAACATATTAAATCAAACTTACTCGTAAGAATGGTGCGCCTTTTCCATTGCTCATGTACCTCTCCGTGCGCCTTGCCATTCTTGGTAACAAAGTCTTATACATAAAACACCATATATTGGCGCGTGTAAAAAAAAAGGCGCCTTAATAAATGTATCATCTTATACTCACTCGTAAGAATGGTGCGTCTTTTCCACTGTTCGTGTACCTCACCATGGGCCTTGCCATTCTTGGTAAACGGCGTCTCGTACATAAAACGGCGAATGTTGTTGTTTTTCTCAAAGTCCGTCAGTCGATCTTCGAGTTCTTTTTGTTCAAAGTAGGGTTTGACGTGCGTTACTTGGATGTAGGCCAAATTGGGGTCGAGGTCGTCCAGTTTGACCTGTGAACCAATGAATATGAATGATTAATGAACAAATGACAATGATTGGATGGTCAGCCAATGAAATCGAAGAAATGCTGATTTAATCAAAATGTCGAGTGAATTTAAGGAATGATCACGTAAAGCTTTCGGCGATATGAAGATACATGTATATGATGGATTATACGGTGACAAGAAGGCCATTAATAACATAGTTTTTACAAAGTTTTGGCGAATATAAGAACAAATTTCGTCATATCTATTTTTGTAGAGTGACAAATGCATTCCTGAATGTATGATAAAAAGTTGATTAATTATTTTATAATAACGAACCTTTCCTGAGTCCCTCAGCAGTCGCACTTTTCCCTTGCCGAACTTCTCCGTATAAAGTGTTTCGAGTCGGTGGCAGATTTCGGTCAAACCTGTCACTTTGGGTTCTTTATAAATGTATTCCTTGCTCGACTCTTCTTCAAAATAGGCCTGGATATGAAATGAAACAAATAGATAGTTCCTACGTTAATAAAATTAAAAGAAATCCCGAATGAATTACTTCAGTTGCTCCACGGAAGCTGTACATGACCCCAGACAGCAAAGGCTTTCAACTTGACCTGGTCTAAAATTATTTTGAAAATGCAAGTTTGCTTTCTCGAGATAAAAGTTCAGTTTCTGTTTTCAGGTTACATTATATCAAACTTTGGCGATATAAGCATAAGCTCACGTGAGTTTAGAAAAATCATGACGCTGCTTGTAGTTCCAATTATACATTATACCATACTAAGTCTTGACCATTGCTTATTTACATATCAAAATGAATTTAATAATCTAAAATTGCTATTTTTTTTCAAAACATACTTATATCATTATTTGTTTAAAATTGTCACTTTTTTCAAAACATACCTGGCCATAAAAAGACACTTTGAAATAATTCCCCAGCAGTCTTCTACCAGTCGCCATGACATCTACGATATTCGCATACGCTCCAGCGAGTAGCGAATAGGCACTCGCTAGTTTTGAGAAATCGCGACGTTGTTCGTAAATCGGGATAATGAGTCGGTAGATTTCACCTAAAAGTTCGTAGCGTTCGGCTTTCTCGAAAAGTTGGGCGCATTCTTCAAGGAGTTCAGTTAGGTTGTCCTAAAAAAAAGAAATATATATATTTTTTTAATAAATAGATAAAATAAATGAAATAATGATATACAATATGATGAATCGCAGCGTTCGGCTCCAGTTCTTTTCAAAAGCTCAATTTTATAGAAAGAAGACACGAACATATAACCTTTCAATTCATAACTCATAACATGTGTTTTTTTAAAGAGTTATATGACATATGTTAATCCATTTATCAATAATAAATAATAAAAATATCTTACCATCGAGTACTGGACATCCTGCATTCCCAAATC